>JAGXCT010037020.1:277113-333037 GCA_022495035.1 Philopotamus ludificatus
TATATTTATGTATGTTATATATATATAAGGCGTTGAAATGATTTTAAAAACTATAAGTTGAAGTAAAAATTCTCTATATTTATAATTTTAATAATTAGTAAAGCTTTTTAGTGAGTTATCTCATTTATTAATTTTTTAAATTAATTAAAATCTATAAATTCTGTAAATTCCATGAGTTTTTTTTAACGATTGATATACTAATATTTATACGATGCTTTGCATAATTACTAAAATAAATATACTTTTACTCTACTATTCTTCTAAATAAGAAATAGGTTCCATTCTTATATTATCAGTTCAACTTTTTTAAGATAGCTAGTCTTAAAATTAATTTAAAAAAATATATTATTTTTAAATATTCTTAAGCTAAATATATAAATATTGTGTTTTATGATAATAATTATAATAATTAGTAAAGCTAAATAACTTATCTCATTTATTAATTTTTAAAATTAATTCAGATTGATTTATTATCCTCATTTTACTAATTTCTGTGAATTTCATGAGTTTTTTTGGGCGAATGATTTACTAATATTTATTACGATGTTTTTACATCACAACTAAAATAAATATACAATATCTACAATTCTTCTAAATGAGAGATGGGTTCCATTATTATATTATCAACTCTATTATTTCCAAATATTTTTAAGCTATATATATCAAATATGAATACAGTCAGCCCTCCTATAGCGTTTCCTCTAAATCGCTGATTTTTACGAAAATTCCTCGTCAGCCAAAGAGCATTGATTGACCTTTATTTCGCTCGGTAATGTATTATAGATTTATTAAATACATAAATTTATATTAAAAACATTATGATTTTGTAGAAAACAGCGTTTTTTAGGAAACGTTATAGGAAGGTTGACTGTATTGTGTATTATGATAATAATTCTAGGAGTTTGAAGCTTTTTTCAGTAAATACTCTCATTTATTATTTTGTAAAACTAAACTAATATAATAATTAAATACAAATGATCCTCTTTTCGTTCGATAGATTGATTCGAAAAAATCAAAAAATAATTGTATAATAATAAATAATTTGAATTATGTTTTTATTTAAAAATATTTTTTAATTGTCCAAGAATTATAGTTATTTCCAAAAAGTATTAATTTTAATTTCAAAATTGTTGAATTTGTGTCTTCTGAAAATGTATTTTCGATGTCATCTTCTAATTGTTTTTTTTTCCTCCAATTTCATTGACTTTCGAATAATAATTATGGTAAAATGTCGTAGGAGAGTATGCAAGTCACGTTGGATTCATAACCTCGTTTAAAAATTCATGACCCCAGTCCCAATTTCGAAATTCACCACGCACATACACACATGTCAAGACGTGTCAGTACACGCGCGTCACACGCACACATCCCGTCTCCCGTAACCCAAGTTGCACCTGGTCTCTTTATGGAAGTCGGAGGGGCGGTCTTTATT
This sequence comes from Philopotamus ludificatus, assembly GCA_022495035.1. Taxonomy (NCBI): domain Eukaryota; kingdom Metazoa; phylum Arthropoda; class Insecta; order Trichoptera; family Philopotamidae; genus Philopotamus; species Philopotamus ludificatus. Next base: position 278,546 of record JAGXCT010037020.1, read on the forward strand.
CATATTGAAATGAGTTGTACCATTTTATGGGTCGCGTTTCACATCCAAACCGGTAGACGGGTCGCCAGCGTCCCCCTCCAGAACGTCGCAAGCGACTCGCGAGCGAAACCGATTCGCCAATGCGTCTCTCCGTTCTGTCGCCGAGGGCCAAACGCGTTTACGCATTTTTTTGGTCGTTCCCAGGTGTCTCGCCAGTGCGTGCTCTATTCAATGCGACCAGATAGATATGCGCCGCTGGATCTAGATTACGGCATATTGTTTGCATAATCAAAGGGACTGATTTGTCCTTGGGTTGATGAACTGCTTCCGAGGAGCGCGAGTCTTCGGCACCGTCCGCAGGTAACCGCGATTCCAACCGTCGGGACTAATTCGGCACCATGATGTGGCACCACGTTCACTTCCCGGAACCTCGGAATAAAAATGCCATAAACTCGAGTTTTAAATAAGAATTATGGTGATCGCCTCACTGCCGAGACTAAATCTGGGCTCGTGTGTGAGGCCATGATCCCGGAGCTGGCCTCCTCAACCGCGTCGAGGATAAGCGAGGAAGACGGGATTAAAACGCCGGGAATTATTCATTGTATCTTATTATTAAAGAATAACTAAATCGATCCAAACAAGCGATATCTAGAAAATTGGGAATAAATAATTATAATATTCAAATTAACCAGTGTCATGGCTTATAGGTAACATATATCAGTTTGATAATGTAAGTTCCCCTTGTATCTTTATACTCTTAATCGAATCTTTATAGGGATGAGTGGCAAATTAGATTTTCTGTTACGTCATTCATCCATCGTTGTCAAATAAATTAATGTCATGGCTTGTAGGTAGCAAATTATTCGAAAATCATTTGAAAAATGTGGCTTGTAGGTAACATACATATTATTACGATAATGTAAGTTGACCGCAACTGAGCTAAATTAGTACTTATATGAGTTAATCCTCTGACGAAAAATATGAATTCATCTAATTCTTTATGACACTGGCTGTATGTGGAATAAACCCATTATGTGTATAAATTTAAATAGTATATTTATATAGGTAGTTGGCGCTTTGGAATTATTCAATTTAATGCCACCTATCCTTCGTTGCATAAATATATATATATTGAATGAATATAAATTTCAAATAAAATTAATATTATTAAAATTAATCAGTGTCAAGACTTGTAGGTAGCAATAAGTAATTTAACCCTGACTGAGCTAAGATAGTACCCGGATCTTTATCGAATCTTTATATGGGTATAATAACTTTCAATAAATAAGCCCAAAAATGCATATTAAAATAAAAATGCATTTATGTTTTTTTTTATATATTTAGAGAGATGTGATATCCCTTTGTCTCAATGAGGCATCAAAATAACTAGATTTGCATTGCAAAGTTAGTGGTTTTTACCTTCTGAATTCGAATTAACTTCTAAACCAGAGGTTCCCAATCTTTTTCGGTTTACGGCTCCCTTAAAACATAAGATTTTTACGTGGCTCCATACATTCGATTTTTTTTTAATTTTTGACCTTCTTGAGAAAATTTCGAGAATTGGGAATTCCAACAAATTTGCCAAATTGTTTAATTGAATATTTCGAGGCGCCCTTATGACGACACCGCGGCTCCCTGGGGAGCCGCGGCTCACACTTTGGGAAACCCTGTTCTAAACCTTATATTCAGATACACAATTCCAATTAAATTAAGACAATTTACCAAAAAAAAATATTTATTTGCAGCAAGAAATGCTTTTTCATTACTTGGTATTTAATAAAAAGTCATAATACACTAAACCCTACTATAACGCTCCCTGCTATACAGCGGTTTTTTATAACTAGTGCGGCAGTCTACGACAGATTATATAATGTGGTCCCGATTTTTTCGTTATAGGAGGGCTGACTGTACATTTTTTAAGTGCAATTCAATGCAATAAACAATAATCTTAGTTTAACAATTAAATAGAAAATTGTTAATTATCTTGTCCATGTTTGAAGGATCTTGGGCAGTTCATCAAATCATTAAATTAATTTTATTAAATGCAGTGGTTTTTACAATTTTAATTCATCAACGTACATACAATCCTGCTATTTTTAAGCTCAAATTATATATTTCGTAAATAGGTCAAGGCATTTTGTAGAAAACAACGATTAACAGGAATCGTTATAGGAGGGCTGACTGAAGATTATTGATGAAATTGCACTGGCAATATTCTGCATTTAATTAAAATTACGATGATTGTCGTAAATCGTCACAGGCATTAGAGCTTTTATTATACCCAGAAGGAGGATCCTTATTTTTTTTGTTTTAATTTATCAAATCCTTATACAGTCAGCCCTCCTATAACGAAGAAATCAGGACCACGTCATATAAATTCCGCATTATAGAAACCAAATATACTTATAAATGTAATGGAAAGAGGGCTTTTTAATTTTATTTTGTAAATTGAACGAAATCAATACATCGATCATTTTTTTATTAGCATTTCTTAAATGATCTTAACTTATATACCTTTAACTTTCCTATTTTTTTTTTGCTATATTTTTATTAACCGTGTAAGATGAGTAATCTAAGAAAATTTCAATTGCAATATTTTTTTTATTTATAATATATTCAAATGATTATATTAGAGCTATATCCTCATCATCATCCTTCTGCTCCAGTCAATCGAATATTTGATTCGCTGACTACCCCTTGTGACATCCAGTGCCCAATTACATATTCCGAAACCAATCTGCCCGTTCAATCAAAGGACACCAATCACCATATTACACCATAACGCCATTTTGCAACAAAAATTTATCGTTGTTTAATATTATCGATAATTCGAAAATAATATATAAACAAATATTGCGGTATGATGAGATAACGAGGGTTTTTTTCAGGAAACTGAAGAATTCGAGTCGCATTCCCTGTCGACTCCGGAGCAAGTCTCCACGGACACAAGGCAGTGTCCAGCCTGGACGCTAATCAAAGGCATGTTTACCTGAATGGTTTCAAGATTACTGGACCCCAGCTGAGCCACTATGGTCGACTGTGGATCTCATGGCAAACACGGGGCTGACTCGCTCCCTATTTGCTCGAGGGTCTGAAATGGATTCGATTGTTGTCGCGATGTCACACACACGCCTCTACGGCTTCGCAATCAAACAAAAATGGGAATTATTAAGAGAGCTGTTTGCCGTGTGTAATTATTTCTGCGAAATAATTCATCTGGTATTAATTGTGACGGCGACTGCACCTCGAGCCCTCATCCCATCCATGCTAATTATACAATTTTTTAAAGGAAAATGATTCAACACGAGACGGATGTTGGTAGTTAGCGGAGATCTGAATGCGCTGCAGAAGAGCTGGCCCCACCGGTCGGTTGAAGAAGGGGCCGGCCATTGTTCTAGGCTGCGGGAACGAGCCGGGGGGCGCAGCTCTACAGCCCCGGCCCGACTGCCCGCCGCGGTCAGCATCCATTTTTAAAGGCGCTTCTTGCTGCCGATGGAGCCTCGGGCCATTATTAAGCAGGAACGAGCGGTTCTCCCTTGCAAGAGCTACACGAACACGGTGCGTAGTGATGGGGTGTTATGTTATGCTTCGTGAGCACAAGAAAAAATCTTGTAATTAAATGTTACCGTCTCTTGTTGTATTATATAATGATTTTAAAATTGTATATTCGCAAAATGTTAATTTTTCTCAAAAAATCTTGAGATTGATTTTATTCACTTCAACCTAGTCCCTCTAATATACAGTATACACTTATGCAAGCGCTTGTCCCAATCTTCGAAGCACTACTAGAAACATGGGGCGCCGACCATATGGCCAGATTGTGTGCCGCACACAAGCGCCAATAGAGAAATTATAAAATATAAAATAATAGTTTATTAAAATGAATTATATTCTTAAAATCGACATAAGTGATTCCTCGTAGTTTGACTCTTCTAGCACACCAGACGTAGAGGGGCGCAAATTAATGTTCTGCACACAGGGGCCGGACCATGTCCGTGCGAAACTGACTAGATCGCAATTTTCTATGTCAATCTTAACAAAATTTGGTTCTATCAAAGCTTTATTTATCGGCAATCAAAAACAATTATAAGGATGTAAAGTCCGACGAACACAGAGGCAGAGGCATCACAATGGTGTTGTTTTTGGATCAAAATTAGTAAAAAAAAACCTTAGCAAACACACCTGAAACCTATTTGACTGCCCAGAGTTAATGAAAAATAAAAATATTTCTCGCAGAAAAGGATGATCATTATCAAGAACTAATGAAAAATTAGTGGTTAAATAATTTTCATTTATTTTATATATTTTTCATGTAGATCAGATTAATCCAAAAATACGGGGTTAAAGGAAATAATTTTTATTCGAAAAGTGTGGCTTGTAGGTAGCATACATATTATTACGATAATGTAAGTTAACCGCGAATGAGCTAAATTAGTACTCGGATAGGTTAATCCTCCGACAAAATTATTAATTTAGGGAATTATTTCATCTCACTGACACTGGCCAGGGTGTATGTAAGTAGAAGAGAGCCATTACCTCCGCATGTTTATAGAAATATCTATGTAAGTTGATGAGTCAATCGTCTGACGAAAAATATGAATTCATCTAATTCTTTATGACACTGGCTGTATGTGGAAGAAACCGATTACATATGTGCATAAATTTAAATATTATATTTATATAGGTAGTTGGCGCTTTGGTATTTAATTTAATGCCATCTATCCTTCATTTAATAAATAATTATAAATAAATAATATCAATTTCAAATAAAATGAATTATTATTAAAATTAATCAGTTTGATAGTCTAAGTTCCCCTTGTATTTTTAAACTCTTAATCGAATCTTTAAAGGGATAAGTGGCACTTTGAATTTTCTGTTATGTCATCCATCCATCGTAATCAAAGAAATAAGTGTCATGACTTGTAGGCAACATATTATTTGAAATTAATTCAATAAATGTGGCTTGTAGGTAACATGCATATTATTACGATAATGTAAGTTAATCGCGACTGCGCCAAGATATTTGTATTGTTTTCTACTTTCGTTTACTCTACATATATTATCCATATCAGGGCTTGGCAATCTTTTTACTTAAAGGGCCGGGAATGATTGAAAACTAATGCAGGTCGCAAATAAACTTTTTGATGAAATTTTGTGTAGAATATTTTTTTGTATATTGTGTAACAATTTTAAATGATTTCAAATGTTGTATATAACTGCTTTATATTAACTTTAGCCACAAAAGCTATAATTAGAAAGTATGATTAAGAGCAAACAGTGACGAGACGTCAATTTTAATCAAGAAAAATTCGACAATAACTTATAGAAAACCTCGATTAAGTCGTTAGATTTTTGAATAAAATGGGTTTTGGACGTTATATGATCCATCTCAGTATAACAAAGATGAGCGAAGATATATGTGAATTTCTTTACTGTAAAAAAAGAATTGAATTTGATAAAGCAAATTCTAATTTCGCCAAATCACTTTGACGAGTATTTTAATTTTGAATTAGTTATAAATAATTTTTCCCACTTTTTATCCTCTTAACATCATATTCATAATCAAATTATGAGATATAATTTTAATCTGACATTAATCAAAATCTGAAATGACAGTGAGAAGACGTTTTATTTTTTTAAATAAATTTTGGGAAAAAATTTTGACATCGATTTCAGTCGAAAAAAGTATATTTACACTAAGCGCTTTTTTTTTATTTTATGACAGGTTTCGATCGCTTAAAAAAAACTATTTACGTTTTAGTCATTCATGGTCAACACAATATTATTAAGAAAAATAAAAAATATTTTTTTATATACAATTATGTATACAAATTATCATTTAAAATTTACCTAAAATAGAAAAGTATTATCGAATTTAAAATTTTGTAAATAAAAAAAGCATTTCAATACAAAAGCAATAATATTAATATTTATCACGTGTGGCACAAATCTCCACCCCTCATTTACGACGCGTATTTCCTGCCTATAAAATATTTCATTCATACACAATAAATACACGAGTCCCTAAAAACTGCCCTTTGTTCGGCGTCTTCTTCTTGTGCGACATCTTTTTTGTGTGTATAATGCCATAGTAATGGATTGGCATTTAAAAAAAACCGGTGTTGATAGATATGTCGGTGCGTAGAAAGCGTTTATTAACTTTCGGTCTAATTTGCAACGAGCGTGGCCAAATTTATTGCGGCCATTTCAATAAAGGGAACACTCGTCCGCCATACACTTCTGGTGGATTCTGCTTTTATTTATCGCCGTGAATAGAAACAGGTTTTTGGTGAATGACGCGATGCCTACATACATCATTCAAGAATTGAGAAAAAAAATATTTTTCTCAGCGTAAATCAAAATTTGGCGTCGGTAGCGAATTTTATCGCTCGAATTTCGCGAGAAAATGGCGCAGAATGATTTTAGTAAACTGGTTCTGGTAAACTTACTATTTAAACGGTTTTCTGAGAACAAAAAAATGCTCTAAATCAGTGGTCCAGCTCGCGTATGATACGTATATAAACTGAATTTCTGCGTAAAATTGAGAAACAATCGGCGATGTATTGCGACGAGAATTGCGCCACACACTTTGTTTCTCTCTCGCTCATCTGTATCGAAGATTTGTATTTGAATATAAGAATACCTATGCAGCACTAGCACCCTTTACTTTAACAAATCCGTCGCGGCAACTGTAATCCAACGGCGTCGCCCAATGGGGTCTATTTACTATGGAAAATAAACCCCAAGCATTTTAAGTCAAGATATTGATAAATTCTTCATATATATGTACATATTTTAATCAGTCAGTTTTTTTCTAAATTCAGTTTTTAATTAAATGTTATCTAAATTTAAATAATTCAAGGTGAAATGCTGTAAAACACATTCATGCTAATAAAAATTAAAATATTTCTCGCAGAAAAGGATGTTCATTATCAAGAACTAACGGAAAATCAGTGGTTACATAATTTTCCTTTATTTTATATATTTTTCATGTAAATCAGATTAATCCAAAAATACGGGGTTAAAGAAAACAATTTTCATTCGAAAAGAGTAACTTGTAGGTGACATACATATTATTATTACGATGATGTAAGTTAACCGCGACTGAGCTAAGCAAATACTAGGATAGGTTAATCCTCCGACAAAATTATTAATTTAGGGAATTATTTCATCTCACTGACACTGGCCAGGATGTATGTAAGTGGAATAGAGATTACCTCTGCATGGTTATAAAAATATCCATGTAGGTAAATTCGTTGAATAAATAATTATTAATATTATAAAGTTCAAAACCAACGGAAATAATATTAAAATTAAGCAGTGTCATGACATGTAGGCGACATATTTTAGTTTGATAGTCTAAGTTCAACTTGTATCTTTAAACTCTTAATCGAATCTTTATAGGGATGAGTGGCAGTTTGAATTTACTGTTATGTCATCTATCCATCGTAGTCAAATAAATTAGTGTCATGACTTGTAGGTAACATATTATTCAAAATCCATTCGAAAAATGTGGCTTGTAGGTAACATATATTATTATGATAATGTAAGTTAATCGCGACTGCGCTAAGATAGTCCCCATATGTAAGTGTAAGAGACTAATGGGGTCTAATTACTATGGAAAATATACCCCAAGCATTTCAAGTCAAGATAGTGATAAATTCTGCATAAATATCTTAACTTAAAATGCTAAAAAATGGATAATTCTAAGAATAAAAATGTAAAATTAATGATATGCTTGATAATTTGGCCCCAAACTTGAATTTTTGCCGCACTACACTTTACTGGATACGAGCGCGAAAAAAAATCGCGTCCGTTTTAATTTTTTTTCGCAATTGCGGACACTAAAGGTCGATGATTATTTATAGTATTTATTCATTAGACTGTTTTAGACAGATACAGATAAGTGGGATATATATTAAAAGAGTTATTCGAAAAAGATCAAATACTTAGGGTCCCATTAATTAAGTAAGTAGTTCACATCCTTATTGAGTTTGGCGATCACTGCTCTAAACAAATCTTATCTTCTATGCGAAAATATGTAATTGTTGATATGTGAGTATATGTATTGATGTAGTTTTTCCATTTGCGGATATTTTCTCGACTGGAGTTTTAGCAGAGGAGATATTAGGATTATTAAAAAAAATGTATAAGCGAGGGATCCAAATGTTATTTTTGTTGTTGCGCGAGATGTAGCCAGTAGCCGCGGGGCTATTTAAAGTTAGCAAAACATAAATTGCTCTCAAGAGCGCCGTGCTGCTGTGCTGTGCTATGCCGTGCCGGGCTGCGCTGGTCCAGCTGAATGCCTTGAGGGTCCATTGAGGCCCATTGAGGGCCCCGGGGCCCATTGAGCCGGGGCCGCCTCCTCGGGCCGCCCCATTCATCGGGGATCTCTTTTAGCGGCCAAAAGGCCACCTTTTATTTCAGCGGATCCGTAAGTGGCCTTTACATTTTATTTCGGCCAGGAGTTTTTCCGGCTTTTCCGAGTCGCCGGTACGTGTGCGAAATTAGGCGGAATCCGCGCACACGTAGTGCGGACGCGTCCGTCCAGAATTTCAACTTGATCCTCAATAGGATGAAAAATAAAACCCGGAGGGGTTGCCGGGGAGAAACTCTGTTTGCCGAGATGTTTGGAAAAAATATGAAATAAAAGCTTTTACACGCGATTTATACGTATCGTTGAGATAAATTCATCTAAGAAATACGTTATGCAATTATATACATACATGTATAGCTATGGATACCAATACACTCTACTATAATGCACACTGGTGTCTATCTTAATCAGGATCATTTACAAGCACAGTGGTGACTTGGATTGAGGGCATAATTCATTATCCTTTATCAGGGTACTCTTGAATGTCTTCACATATTAACGATGATCTTAACCAGGTCGTCTAACTCTTTTAAAAATAATAAATATTATAAATAATATGTCCTTAAATGACGCAATTGCGAAAAAACAACGATATTCGCTTATGTTGCCACGCGCGTGATGTTTTTTCTCGCTCGCATCCGGTAAGATGTGCCGAGTGGGAGTGAAACGTGCGATTGAAACGTGCGGTGAAATCTCAGTCTGCAGCAAGACATCACCGAGAGCCTTGTCATTTACGTGACATACCGATTAGTTAAAAAATCCAAAATATCGACCAAATTATGAAGCCTATCAAGATATTAATTAACTATTTTTATTCGTAGAATAATCCATTTTTATTAAAAATGACTTGGGGTCTCCTAGAGACCCCCTTCAGACGACGTGGTTGTCTTCGATCCGCCGTGACTAATGGTTAGTCAACTATGAATTTTGATTATGTGTTCCCGAGAATTCGAAAGTTTAAGAAACCAAAATATGTGCTAAATACAGTTAGCCCTCCTATAAGGAAGAAATCGAGATCTAATTATAGAAGCCAATGCACCCATGCAAAATTTAAGAAAGGAGCTTTTTAATTTTATTTTGTAAATTGAACGAAATCAATATATTGATCATTTTTCTAATCGCATATTTATGACCTTGTTCTATTTTTAGTTTGTGTTATATTTCGTTGTCATCGACCATTATTTCGCGGGTAAATATATAATTTGACCTTGAAAATTTACGTTCTAGGAGCGCTTTATGACGGACTGTTGAACTTGTTATAGAAAACCACAGTATAGCAAGGAGCGTTATAGGAGGGTTAACTGAACAATAAATTTTAACAAATAATTATCTGAAGATTCATTAAGATATTTATAAAAAATATTTTTTAATTGACTTTTTCCACTTTTATAATTTATTAATTAGCATTATCATTTAATATAAAATAATAATTGTGGTTTATACCATTTTCATAATAAAACTCACTAGCATGATGCATCTCAAATCCATGGGACTAGATGCGAATCTAGGGGGGAGCGTTATAGAAGGGTTTTAGTGATAAATGTTGAAAAATATGTACTAATTACTTCGTACCCTCGTATAACACGGTTCTACAAAAACATCGTATAATCTAAAACCATGTTATATGAGGGAGAAAAAAAAATATTAATACATCAATCATTTATCATCACTCTCACTTACAATCAATTTTTATTAATTGTTGATCTAATAGTTCTTCATCGATAAAAGCTAGTTTCTTCAATATTTCTTGGATCTCCCCTGAAACTACGAGCAACGTTAATTGCCCTGCAACTTCGATCTGTCTTTCTTTCTTCCATAATCCCGAATAGAAAATTTATTTTTTAATAATGAAACTATTCCCTGATCCTAGGGTTGAATTAAAGACATTGTGTGCCACAATTGTTTAAACGTGTATTTTATTTTTATTTAAACCATTGCTTTATTAATTCATGTATTAGATGTTAAAATGAGGGTTGATTAAATAGTTTATGGAATAAAATAAATAAGTTTTAATTAAACCAATTTAATATAAGGCTAATTTGATCAGGGACGCGCTGTACGAATAGCTAGATTGTGCGGCGCACACAGGCGCCGGAAAGTAGAAGGCGCCAAGAGGGAAAAATTTTAATTATAGTTTTTTAAAATGAATAACATTTCTTAAAATCAATATAATATAATAAATAAGTGTAAAAAATCGGGTAATGTCATTTAAAACCATGTAAATACAAAAATATTTATACTTACACTTATTGCAATAATATCTCAAAAATATGTTTTATATATTTAACCTAATAAACACTTTATCCCGTTTAGCTCAGCAAAAAAATGAATGCCTTATAAAATTGTTGAAACCGTTTCCGAGCCAGTCTTTTGTACAGCAGTGGTCAAGTGAATAAGGGCGGTGGTGTCCGATTCGAAATTAAGTGAACGGAAAAATATTTTTTTCTACAAATTACCCCTCTTACAGGTAAAAAGAATCCTTGAGTTCTTTTATGTAATTATTTTCCACAAACATGCCAACCGACCCCGTGGATATTAGGGACAAACGCATCACGACGGATGAACCCGTCGAGTGTTTTTGGAACTTTTTTCGGGATCGAAGAATGGACAGAAAAAAATTAGACTGAATGAGAAGCGAGGGTTTGATATTATCCGAGACTCGAGTGCTTCATATTCGACGAAGTAAGAACGGTGCGAATCAAAATTTCAATGGATGTTCGGTTAATAACAAAAAAATCACGGATTCCTTAGACATAAGATGCGTGTATACAAGTAGGTACTCGTCAAATCAACGTATTTGATAGTTTAATTTGAATAACTTATATGTATTAATACTTCTACATTTATAGAATAATATTATATCAAGATAAGCATTCAACTAGGAGATTTTTCTCCAGTCCTCTGTCGATTTAGCATATTGAATAGCTGCTAATACAATTTAATCATCAACTTCTCCAAGCAGTTATCCCTTTTTATAGCCTCGAAAAGCTAGTATTTTTAGTCTCACATCCTGACTTATTTTTTATCATCCTGACTTATGGCCGAACTGCTCGAAAGAATTGTCTATGAAAGTAAAAAACCAGGACTCGAGATCATTATTACTAAAACCAAGTTGATAATAGTCGATAGAAGTAATCAGCTATCCAGATCCGTTAATCTTCCGGATCTGGAAAGAGTTAAAGAATTAATATATCTCGGATTCATACTTATGAGCAACGTAAATTATGACCCAGAAAGAGGATGGCAAAGTCTGATATTCTCAATTATTTACGACATGTACCTGGAATCTTGTGCAAGCGACGCCTGCTGAAAATACCATGGAGGGCTAAACGCAGAGACGTGTCCGTCCTGAAGGAAATCGGAACGTTAAAGATGACCGACTTTCTACTACACGCCTCAAAAGGATTCTTCGGATTCTTTATCTAAGCTAATACTAATACTGAGCTCGTCGCGCTTGGAAATGTATAAAGACACAGGGGCAAGGGTAAGGCGCCAGTCCGCAGGAACGATCCATCGTAGTAGCTGCCGTGCGAGATGCGGAATGCAGAGGATCCTGGAGAACCAAAATCAAGAAAATTTGGAATGAGAGCAGTCACGATCCCCAAACATGTGAGTGCCGGTTCAAGAAGAATCCAGAGCAGCTCAACCAAAGCATCACTTTTAGCAACACCGCCTTTGGTTCTTCCATTTTTTTCTTAATTCAATCACGACTACTCCGAATTAGAGAGTATCCTCTCGATCTGACTCAATATAAGTAGATAGTCGAGCTGTGATATACTAATAGATTTTATGGCACTATAACCTCTTTTGATCTTTGATCAAGGGCAATATCCCTTACCTTTAACGAAGATTTTCCAGTGCTCCATCAAGCCATTGTTTTATCGGTCGGAGTCTCTTAGAAGTGATCTTCATTGCTGAGGACTTGAGCCTCTGTACAAGACCGAGTCACCTCATCTTATGTTATCGCCATATTCGAGTAATCATTGTTGCCTTTTCAAATTGTTCCCTATTCTTCGCGAGCTGCCACAATTCTGGACTTTCTAAACTGGTCCAGTTACGAAGATTACGAAGTCATGTTGGCTTCTTTCTAAGCAACCATCACCAAATGATGAGTCAAGGAACGTTCTAGAACGTTTCAATCAACCCTGCTAAAGTACTACTCACTATAAAGCGGCGAGTATGGCAGTCCCTCTCATAGTACTTCGTACTAAATTACAGTTTTCTACAAAACACTAAATTTCATATTTCGTAGCCTTGTAAAATAAAGGTACAAACTAAAACTAGAATGTCTTCTATATAGCAGGTTTCTATAGTGTGATTCCTATCTCGTCGCTATACAAGAGTTTATTGTACAGTCAGTCCTCTTATAACAAAGAAATCGGAACCATGTTATAGAAAACCCCCGTTATAGAAACCAAAGACTTCATACAAACTTGATTTTATTTTGTAAATTGAACGAAATCAATACATCGATCATTTTTTCATCCCCGAAATATGTAATTTGACCTTGAAAATTTACGTTCTAAGAGAGAGTGCTATAGAAGGGACTCTCTAACTTGTTATATATCTAGAAACTTTTTTCGCTATTATTGTATTAGTTATATTTTCAGGTAATGGAATCTGGAGCTTTTCTTTTGTGGATTTGTGGAGTTTTCTCTGAAGCTGAGTACGAACTCTTATATGAAAGAGATGATCTCACATGCCCTTCCGAAGAGTTTGGGAATCGACTTTCTCGATAAAATGGAAAGTGTGACATTTGTCCCCACCTACGCCGCTGTCGTCACAAAAACTCGAGTTCATTTGGGGCACACACTTCGAATGAGAGCCCCCCGACCACCCCCAGGGCGAGGGCGGAGGCCCTGACACTCGCAGCCCGCAGCCGAGGTGCGGCGGTGCTTGAGTCACCAGGCCGACTTTCTATTAGCACGTCGACGTTAAATAGATTGGTTATGCGAGCGACAGCTCTCGCCTCAATCAGCGAGGAACACCCCCAATAGGTATCCAATTTAGCCGTGGGGTGGACCTCCGTCTCCGCGGGACCTCAGCCCCACCCACGGGACCTCCGGCCGCTCTCTTGCCCAAAGTTAATGCCATTTATAAAAGTCAATACGAATCAGTGTTTCCCCCTTTCGCCACTGCGACACACCATCACACTCAGCACGACTGCTACGAAAAGCAGCTCTACTACCTCAAAATTGCTCCACAAAACAAATAATAAAAAATTACAAAAAAAATACGTGGATCGATTTTTGTCCCCGAATCCAAAAAATAGATTTATTAAAAAAAAAATTGGATTGAAATATTGGATTTTTGGTTTTGGACGATGGCACCGCGTCGAACGGTCGTACTGCACAGGGAGCGAGGGCGGTGTCGGTAACTCTGTCATCAAATCAAACATTGTTTTTGAAATTCGCAGGGGGGATCCCCGGTGCAGATAGCGGGGCCCTCTCTTAAAACAGACCCAATAACACTTGGTCCGAGCACGCCTGGCTAAATTCGCAATTTGCATATATTTGATTGCTTGTTTACCGAATTCGCGCCCGCCATCGGAGACGCATTACTGCGATCGCCTCGAAAATATTCAGACACCCCATCGTTAGAATACAAATCGCCATCATTGACTCAACTCAATGATGCACTTTAAATTCATTTTTTTATAATAATATTAATAATAATAATAACACTGTAACACTGATATATCTTAACTGCAGGTCATTTGGGTCACAAACGACCCGAGCAAATGTAACGGGTCGCGGGGGTAGGAAGGTACGGGACGGGGGGAATTATAAATAATCAGGGGTTGTCAATCTTGTGTCTTAGCGAGGGCCGGTGACTGATGGTCCAGTTAATGAGCTAGAAGCCGCAGATAAAGCCGTCGTCCCGCAGACGTGTCAGCCAGATATAAATGACGTCGGGACCTACTTTGTTTATGGGGCTAGAACCCAAAAAAAAAAAATACGTGTATATTCTTGTTATGGGCTCTGCCGGAGAATTATTCAAAATTTGAGAAGTTTGGACACTGATGAATAGTGGGAAGTGCGACTATTTCCTAATTAATGGTAGGCGACATGGCTTGACCCTAGGGTCGACCGGTGCCAAAAACGTAAGAATACGATAACATTGTAAATAAATGTAGTGAAAAATTAATTACAGGTTTTTGCGAAACCGTTCAGAGTTCAGTCTGAAAATATTGCAAGTTAAATATTATTACGAGACGAGATTTTTAAATCATGATAATTTTTGTTCTTAGTCGCCACGGACTTGATTATAACTTATTTTAATTTTCTGCTATACATATATTAAAGTACTATTTCTAGGTCAACTTTTGGCTATTGACTAAAATAAAATATTGAGTTCAATCCAAAATATGGTCACACATGATTCCAGCAAAAATCTCGCGAAATTATATGTCGTTGGATATATCAAATTTAAAATAATAAATATTACAATTTAATAATTTTTCATCATCTAGATTTTAAAGAAACTCTTCGATATTGATTTAATGCATTTTTATTTTCAGTTTTCTCATCTCATATGGATCTGTAAGCTGTAAATATCAACTGGAACTTTTCTTTGACTTTTAATAATGTAATGTTTACATTCTTTGCTAATTATTAGAAGGACCAATAAGAAATCGCGTATTTTGTAACCTAATGAACGAGTGCAAATGGTGTTCAGACACGCTGATGAAAGCATGTTTGTAAGTTATTTCTCTTAGAACTAATGCTATTTGCTTTAGCATTTTTTATGAGTAATAAAATGTATATTATTATTAGGGAAAAATGTCAAAAAACATTGTATGCTACTTTTTTAGACCAGCTGATAGCTCGTAAATGTCAATATAGGTCACAAGGTTTTAATTAGGGTAATATAAATCTAATAAGATGTACCTGAATCTGGACGACCTTCTAAATTTGATGCTGACAAATTGAGATCCTTGGTCCTCGATTAACCATAGAGGGATTATCGCAGAGACTTAAATTTAAACGCTCCACGTACTATCTAAAGATAACAAGCAATTCTTTGTTCTCGACACAAAGAATTCGAGCAAATTGTGACTGAAAATGAAAAATGGATCATTTACGATAACTCGAAAAGGGCAATGGCTTTCTCCGTACTAAAATCCGTTCCTACTCCTAAGTCTAGTTGAACACTCTAAAAAGTTATTTTATGCATTTGGTGGGATGTAAGACGAATAATTCTTCACCACGATAGTGGACGCCTTCATAGAGTAAGAATGACGTCAGAAAAAAATCATATTCCCCAGATTTTGCTCCTTCCGATTACTTTTTCGATAAGTTTTTTAAAAAATGGAATCGAAAACTACAAGAAAGATGGGAAACGGTTTCTAATAATGATGTATATTATCTTATATAATAATATGCAGGGGTGACTCGTCCTTAGGGGCAACCGGGACACTGCCCCATACACATTTCTTTTAATAAAAAATAATAATTAGCTGAAATATGCGAACAGATCCGTATTCGTATGTATTTGAGCATTCTTGTATACCTGGTCACGTGATCGCTGGATTTGAAGCGACCGAGTGTTGTTGTTTGGCTAGATAATGGAGGTAAAGAGAAACGTTCCGTATTACCGTATACAGAAGGTCGCTTTTCGTTTGCTGCATAAAGCTCTATTTGGGGTAGGCCTGAATATGCCCCACTGAGGTATATTATCAACTCAAATCGAAAAATAAACGATACCGTGATCCTTTTTTGCCTATATTTTGCATTTCCCTTTTCTGGAATTTAAACATCATCATCAACTGACTGATGAAAATCTTTTAAAGTTTCCATAATTCGATTAATATAATATAGTAAAAACGATTTCCATTCCATTTTGTGTAAAAAACATATTTTTATATTAAGGATTTTGATAATATGTAAAAGAAATATGAAAAACATAAATATCACATATAAAAAAATACGCGATTTCTTTTGGGTCCCCCTAATATAACAAAAAGTATTAAATGAAACTAAACATATTAATCATACTAATGATAGATGTTGCTCGTTTATCTTAAATGCATTTCATAATCAAAAAATCAGTGTCAGTGTCGCTTATTTCTGAAATAATTGATGAATTGTTTCTAGGTCATTTTTTAGTATTGGTTATTATAATTTTAGGAAGCTAGCAGGATTTTATTTATTAAATATTATTGAGAATAAAAGCCACATAATCGAATCACCACATCATACACACTTCCTATGTAGGACAATATTATTGATTACAGCGTGCATATATTTGATTGAGACACTCTGTTAAGGAAAACAACCCTTACAACCCGCAGAGCACCCTCCACAGCGACCCCAACGACGCCGAGACGTCCTGCTGAGCTCCCCGCTCTGTCAATCATACAGAGCATTCGGGACAATAATAAATTATATGGCGGCAAATATCGGCGCAATTGTCGCGCGGAAGGGGTTAACCTGCTATTGATTAACCGTCTTCACCAAAACAACGCGGAAACATTTTAAAAATTCATTACGCAGTCAAGGGTCCCTCATTGCTGGGTCAATAAAATCGCCATTTTGAACATATTCACCCTTGGAACAACAACAGTCGACTGCGCCGGCAAGGCTTCGGGGAAAAGAGGGAAATGCACATTGACATATTTCCCAAATGACTGGCTGCATTCACAGCCATATTACGTGAAGGCTTTCACTCTGCACATTGCAGGGCTTTTACCAGATTTTTTTTTGTCTAAGTACTGTTGTAAAAATGTATAGAGAAAAATTCATACACGAGAAAAAAAACATTGAACAATCCATTCTAACCTTTGAACGCGAAGTCGAGTGATACGCACACATGAAAAGTGGGGCAGATTAAACGATAAATGAAAAGCGTGCAGGAAAATGTATACAATAATTTAGTAATGAGGCTTAATTACAAAAACAACATTATTATTATTACATAATCATATATTTCTTGTCGAATATACCATTGCGGTGGTACCTCGGTATACATCCGGTTTGACGCAAAAAAATGTTTGGAATACGACTCAAATAGTGTGCGTATACATCCTCGATCGACTGAACTCCAGAGGTGCTTCGAAGTGACCTCTGACACTTTCACCATGAGAAAGTTTTGGGAGTTCACTTTACTATTGTCCATTTCAAATCTCTGATTGATATAACCTGACAAGAAGTTTCCTACAGAACAATGAACTCTGCTTGGAGGAATTTGTGACCAGAAGTAGTTCCTGAAAGGGACATGGACACCAGACAGGAGCATGAGTCTGTATGTGAAGAGTTAATGAATGTGCATAGAAAAGAGTTCACTACGAAGAGTTGGAGTTGTACTGTAGATTTTTTTATCATGGGAAAAGATTATTTTGTCATCATTTCTTAAGAGAAAATTTGTTTGGTATAAGTCAAAGGATCTGGAATGAATTGAGGACGTATACCGAGTTACCACTGTATTTTATTTCAATGGATTTCTTCTCTTGACATTAGGAATCTAAGAATATGTTTTATCTTATTCGTTAATATCTTAATGATTATTCCCAGGGGTGGCTCGTCATATGTAGAGCAAGAACGCTGACTGCTCGTCAGCACTATCAGCGCCTTGTATTGAATGGATGCGGAGCGGTTGCAGGGTGGGGGGGTCGCGGGGTCCTGTCGCTAAGCGCTGTGTTGCACTGCGACTCGGAGTAGTCCCGCGCTCTTAAAAACTCTTCTATAACGCCTTCTGCTATACCACGGTTTACTATAGTGAGTTCGATAGTTACTCCTAGAACATAAATTTTCAAAATCGCTCTCTGGTTGACAACAAAATATAACACGCGCGCGACAACAAACTAAAAACAGCATTTAATTTAAAAAATATAATCAAAAAGCCCTCTTCCCTATTTTTTACAAATGTCTTTGGTTTCTATAACGCGGGTTTTATATGGCGTGGTCCCAATTTCTTTGTTATATGAGGGTTGATTGTATAAGGATTTGGTAAATTAAAACAACACAAATAAAGATCCTCCATTTGGGCATAACAATAGCTCTAATGATCGAGATGATTTCGATCCAATTCAGGACACAAGAAAATTTTATAAAACAGGAAAAGGAGCAGAATAATAAAAGCCTTGGCTTCTATGACATGAGCTTCTATAGCGTTGTCCCGATTTCTTCGTTATAGGAGGGCTGACTGTATTTGTTTATCTGGCTCCTGTCCTTTGGTCTCTTTTGCAATCCTTTAAGTATTAAAGTCCAAAAAAGTTCATATATTTATTATAAGTTGATATATTTGTGCTCAATTTCAGTATCATAAGATTATTATCTTTTCAGCATCATTTTCTTTTTTAAACGATAAAATTTGTAATATTTCATATTTTTAATCATCAGAAAACTATTTTTTTCTCGTTGTAGTAATATTGATGCTTGTGAAAATATATTTTCTTGTACGAACGAAGTTCCAATTGATCGGAATTCACTCTGTTCCATCCACACACGATCCATTCCAGAGATTGAATCCATCTCGATAATAATTTCTGAAATAAAACAAAGGGCCATCACCGGAATTGGGGTGTGTCACGTGTGCAATGACAGCAGGAGTCATGCGTGTCTGTTTGCGCGTCCATGGGCGGAATGAATAAATATTCTGGTGCTTGGCTGTAATTTGATGGGGCCCTTTGTGATGCTGGCTCGCCATGGGAAAATAATCAGTCTGAGAGCGGAACTGAGGAACAATGCCGGAAGCGGAGCAGGATCTTTGTGCAGGACCCCTGCTGCACCAGGCGAGCGAGCAAGGACTCGGCTTCGATCTATCTCCGCCACTACCCTAACGAACAAACGAAAAGGAGACTGGAAAAGTAAGAAAAAATTCGAGCATAGAGAAAATTGACTTTTTTTTTTAATACACAAAATATTACTTAAGCCAATGATTAAATCTACGATTCGTTTCTTATCCGGATAATGGAAATACGATATTTTCAATCAGTCTATTATTATATAAGTCGCGAGATACATGTACGAGTACTCATAGTTGCGAATCTCTAGAAAATATTTTCTTATGAAAAAAATTGAGTAACATATATAAACGGTGGAAAATTCAGGAGATCTATTTTTCCTGAATTTGACACCACTCAGAACAAATAGAACCCATTGTCACCCAAATAGCTAGCACTCAATCAGAGTGTTGGGATATCTCTGTTGAATATATGGACTCAAAAAAATGAGCGCATTACCGAGGGTGACATCAATATGACGTCATGCAGCTCTGGAGCTTCTCCCGGAGATCCACACAATTGGCGCCTTGCTGCTGTGAAAATGGAAAAGCGACTGTCCCAGCATCGAATATGATCGTGTCTGATAGGTATGTGCAAATAAAATTATTCGGGCCAATTTAATTATAGGGTGCCAAGTCAATTCTGCAAGGGTTGAGACGGCAACGCAAATAAATAGCATACTCCCCAGGGCCGTCGAGTCAACGATTATTAAATGAAAGGTCAATTTACGATGATAGAATAATCATTGTATTTTTTTTTTAAAAAAAAACATGAAACGCATTTTTTATCTGCATGAATAATTAAATGTAGTTTTTTTTATTTTCAGCACTTGTCACGTGTATTGGAGTTGACACGACCTTAGCCAATAGGCTGGCTAAGCCCCCCTAATCTAAGCATTACACCGACATCCAAATAAACATTAGCATATCAAATACACACAGGATGATTCAATTTTAAATGCCCAGCTGTAGGGGGTGTTCCACATAGGGTGAGTGCAACTAACTACGCTAAGTTAAAATAATGAGGATATTCAATATGGAGCCAGCGATTCCGCAACAGTGGTTTGTGGACGGGGTGGGGTGTCACAATGAGAGGACTAATGTATTGTATTAATAATTTTTTAAAAGTATGAATTACCATTTTATAATTTAATATACAAAAAGGGAATTTTGGGTAGCTTGACATATTTTTCCAAATTTAATGCTTTCTAGATCTTAGTTGTCATTTACTGAAGTATTTTCTACTATTAATCTAGGATTCATTTAGGTAAATACTGATTAACATATGGGTAATAATGTTATGTTTTTTTTTTATATATTTTTATCTGAAAAAATTCGTAAGCGTATATATTTAAATAAAGAAATGCGCGGCCGATAAAGATCATAGCATAGCTTATAATTAGGCTTCCGGCCGATTAAGTGTTAATAAGTTATAGTTTATTATATTTTTTCCAAAGATGAACATATTAATTTAATTGACAGTCCATAAGCCTTTAAGAATTAATCCATATACCTATATTTTGTGGCTTGAAACTCAAATAAGCAGATGAAAAAACCACTCATCATAAAAGATCTTGGTTTAACTTAATTTTTTTATTTACATCTTACATCTTACCAGTCTGTCTTACATCTTACCAGCTATATCACTTTCTTCCAACCATGTCTTACATCTTACCAGCTATATCCCTTTCTTCCAACAATGTCTTACATCTTACCAGCTATATCCCTTTCTTCCAACCATGTCTTACATCTTACCAGCTATATCCCTTTTCTAATAATCAAGATAAATCCATCGTTTAAGTACGTTCTTAAAAATATAAAATATAATTATCAACCACCGTTAAAATGTTAAAGTAAAAACATCTCGGAAAATGGATAAGCTTAGGAAAGGATTTGTTTAACTCTAATTCCTTTTACTTGACCAAATTAAGTCAGACCCTCAATTATAGTTGGGTCATTGGCCTTTAATAAATCCGCCATGGCGGCTCGAAAACAGCTGGGTCGTCCGAAGGGGGTATCCCAAATACCCCAAACATTTCAGTCAAGATATTGATCAATTCTTCATCAATATTTTGACATTATTTAAAAAAAAATGGATGATTCTGAGAATCAAAATAGTTATTCATGATATGCTTCATAATTTGGTAGATAATCAATATGTCACGTAAATGATAACGCTCACTGCGATGTCTCGACGCAGACTGAGCTCTCACAGCACGTGTCAATCGAACGTTTCACTCGCACTCGGCACATCGTATCGGATGCGAGCGAGAAAAAACATCGCGCGCATGGCAATAGCAGCGAATATAGTAGTTTTCGCATTTGCAGACAATAAAAGATGATGATTATTGATAATATTGATTCTTTAGATCTTGCTCTTGTAAGACGACTGTTAATAATTACAAATATTTTTTCTACTTTCCATAGATATTAAGCTTTTATTTTTTATCATAATGATAGCATGATTAATTTTATTATTTTTTGCTTTTTATCGAGATTATTTTTGAATCGACTCTCGAACTAACTAGGAAGGATAAGAAAAAAGTTTATAAAACATGAAAAAGAGAACTTAGAGATCTCCATCATCTGAGATGATATAATATGGAGATATACGACACCCTAGGGTTTTTATGAATTTTAGAAGTGAATGAAATCAATGACTCGTAATGGGAAATTCTTCTTTATTTGAAAGCTCAACTTAAGTTGGTTTTGTCGATCTAATATCATTCAAAAAATTAACATAATATTCACCCATCCACGCAGTGTCCCGTTTAATATTATTGTAGATGTAATAAATAAAAATGAAATTATTCAATTATTTATTATCCACTATTTTTTAATTCACAAGTCATTGAATATCACTTCCCTCCCGTACACTAGTCCATCATATAAAGATTACATCAGCCGCAGTCTGTCCACGAAGAACAGTGGGTGGACGGGGTGGGTCCCTCAGTCCCTGTCAGAAGGGAAGAGCGCGGGGTGGACATCCTCCCACCCACCGGCACGTACGCCGATTATCTCGCAAATAATTCACACATGACAGACTATTGGCTATTCAGGCATTTCGGTCGCGTTGTTAATGTTACAGTCGCTGGATTGAGCCCTAAACGTCCGTGTAACCGGCGAAATAAAACGGAGGTATTTCGATTTAATTAAACGCGATTAAAGCGACATGATTTCGAATAAATCACGTTCGGATTGAGTGTTGATTTTTAAAAATTTATTCCGGCACTCCCGTCCCAGAGCTCCCATCACGACGGGCAATACATCAATAAGCATATGGTTGATAAAACACCCCTCTTTGTCGGAGGGGTGGCTCTGCCGCGGCGGGAGGAGGAGACCGGCTTCCTGATCAAATCGCCGATCAAAAAATTCAAATCCCGCACGCTCAGCCGACTGTCCCCAGTGAATTATGCAACATTAACCGCCGGAATAATGCATGAAATGCTTCATTCCTAGGCCATTTTTCATTTATGGCGAAAAACATAGAAGGCTCGCATCCAAACGCAGTGATTAATGTGAAGATAATTCCCGAATCGTTGGCCTTGACGAGACAAACATCGGGTAAATTCCATAATACTGTATTTGAGTCATAATTTCAGCTACGTTCTGTTCAGATTTTTTCAGAACGAATTATAAATATGATTAAAAGATCCCTCGAGCAGATACTGAAGACGCTCCAACGCCTTCATCTCTAGAGTCGCCGTTCTCACCGTGGTCCGGATTATCGCCGGCACTCATTCAATTACCCGACACTCAATCGCACATTCTGCCCCCGTAATTGAAAATCCCTAATCCCATGAAATGTATCAGTCCGCCCAGTCTGGCGCGTATCACAACACGCGGGCCGGGCACGTGCACGCCACGTGCCCGCCGAGCGCGTTCCTAACGAGATGCGCGCACGACCGTATCACGTCGGCAGCATCATCGATTGAAATCTCAAACGATTAACACCAGTCGGCTCTCTCGAGGGAGCCTAATATATTGATCCATGAAAAAACTATGCATTGGGTGTACCTAAAGTAAGTGACCGAAAAAAATACCTTTCAAATTAAAAAATAACGTCATATTCAACGTTCCTCAATAAGGGAGCTAAAAAAGATGAATTGTTAACATATTTGCTTACACGTCGTCAATTGCGGTCATTTTTTGGTGTCGCGTGGGACACGACATCGATTGACGTATTTTCGTTTATCGTGTCTGACAACTCTATGTCTACTGCGGCACATGACAAGTAGTTTCTTGACCTTGTCATCCTCGAACTAAATTTTTCAAGTATCCCTCGAAAGTGTAAAATATGTAAAGGTCTACTTTAACTATTTTACGATTTACCACCTTACGCCATTGTCAAAAATTATAGGACAGTTTTTGCATAAAAAAAATGACAGTTATATTTCCGGGAAATTAAATAAAGTTTTAAAGGCATTTAAATAAATAAATAAATTGAAACACTCGACAATATATCTGCTAGACCAGCGTTCGTCAACCTTTTTATGCCTAGCGCCTACTTTTGCCTATTTTTCATGGTAAAATTTCCCTACCGCCCACCAACCTCGCTATATTTCAATTCAGTATATGGGTGGAAAAAATTCTAGAAGGAATGTAGGAGATTTGAATCGCCCACCGCCCACCACGGAAGCCCGTACCGGCCACTAGTGGGCGGTACGGACCAGGTTGACGACCCGTGTGCTAGACCCTGGTGAGTTCAGATTCTCTGCAAAGAATTGAGAAATTATCCTACTATGCAAGAGAACTGCACCACACCCTCTTATAAGGCTTCCTTCCTGCTATAACGCGGTTTTCCATAACAAGTTCGACAGTCCCTCTTATACCGCTCCCTCCTAGAACGTAGATGTTAAAGGTCAAATTACGTAATTTGTAATAAAAAATTATACGGGCGCGCGAACAAACTAAAAATAGAACAAGGTCATTTAAAATATGCGAATGGAAAATGATCGATGCATTAAATTCGTGCTTTTTACCAAAAAAAGAATAGCCCACTTTTAATTTTTTTAATGATTGTGTCTAGTTTCAATAACGTGGTTCTGATTTTTTCGTTATAGGAGGGCTGACCGTAAAATATATAAAAAATAATTCATCTTCTTCATAAGAAGAGGGAGTTTCTCGACACTTTTAAAACACGTAAAATTGAGTACTTTGGATACATAAGTATTGCCTTCTGCAGACTATCATGAAGGTAAAAGTAAGAAGTAAACCTTTGTGGAGAAAGAAGGTCTCGTGGCTCCGCAAAATTTGCAAATGGACTGGATTGGGACCTCCAGAATTATTGAAAGCTTGAATTTGAAGGTCCAGATCCTCAATTGTATGGAGAAAAAATGAGAACATGTCTTAAGACGGACAACGCGTTTTATTTAATATTTCAGTCCCGAGAGGTTTTAAGTTAAGAAACATTTACATACCGCGTGTTTAAAAAAAGGGTTTTTTCGTAATTCCGTCTACATAAAAACACAATTGACTTTCATAAAAAAATATAGAAAGAAAATATTATATTAATAGAGCATTATTACGCAAATACAGCGGCCACCAGTGGCCTTACGGCACTGAAGCGGGTAATTCTTCTGGGCCTTAAGACCAAATAAAGTTAAAACATAAAAAAATATAAAAGTTTGATGAAAGTTTATATGCTTGTATATTCGCACAGTACATTTCATCCTCCTCAGTAAGCTTTATTGCTAATCACGTTGAAAAAATAAACCTTCATATAACGCTTCCTACTATATCGCGGTTTTCTATAGCAAGTTTGATAGTCCCTCGTATAGCGTTCCCATCTGGAACGTGATTTTCAATCAAACACGTTTGGTTGTCAACAAAAAATAACACGTAAATATTGCGAAATTGTAGGTGTCTTAGCTTATATAACGCGGTCCAGATTTCTTCGTTATAAGAGGGGTTTACTGGACTGGACTGGAGTAAACTGGATTTACTTTTAGCTGATTTTAACATTGTTTCTTTAAAAGTATAAATGATTAACTAATTCTTCTAGTAATGAAAGTGATTTTCAACCAGTTGTATTAAAGGTCAGCGTTTTTAGTTTAGTTTTTATATTTAAAGAAACCAATCCATTGTCAGTTAAACATTTTAGAATCTTTCCCATGTTTATGTAAAGTCTTTTTTATGTAGTTTTTCACCTTGTCTAGTATTAACAGTGCAAAACTGGCGATAAGTCAACGAAAATACATTTTATTATCCTTTTAAATTTGATAAAATATTTTTTGGAATAATTTAATATGTCCTATTAAATTGTATTTATTAGTTTAGCTGTTAAGGATTTAAATAATACGTAGAGGGCTAAAGTAATCATTGTCATACGCTTATTAAAACATGGTTTGGAAGTATTCGAAAAGCTCAACTCGACTTTTTTTGGGTTAAAGGGTCGAAATATGAAAAAGTTTGGGAAGCACCGATCCATGCCATAATTCTAAATTTTATATATTTTTTCCATGTCGACATAATGTCGCCTCGATGCAGATGACACGCGCAATAGGTAATTAATTTCTTATACTTCATGAAAACGCATTTGACTCGAATCCGGCGCAGACTCCGACGATAGATTACTCGGCGGGGGTCCCCGCGGTCCCCGGGGAGAGTGCGTACGGGTGCGAGGCAAGGGTTGGAGGGGGGAGAGGTCACGTGTCTCAAATATTCAAATTCGTACCGATGTTGGCCAAATAAATGTGCACGCGGCGGCCCGCCCACTCGTTCAGGCCCCCCCTTTTACAATCCCTGACGTATTATAGTTGCACTGACGGTTCGCAGAGAGCACTTGACAAAATGGCGTGTTGCGAAAAAAATTAGACTAAAAAAAAATACATAAAATCGCAACCGAAAAGCTGTCAAATTAACCGTTTGTAACGAGCGGGCTTGATTGTTTATTGTTCCGCGTGTCTTAATGAGTCACGTTCTCCTCTCGGATTTGAAACCGGGGCCGTTACGATGAAAACATAAAATCCTTTTAAATAAAATACGCTCAAACTATTGTTTTTAATAATCATTTAATAAATTATATGATATATTTTTAATTTATAGAGCGTTTTAAATGAGATGCCGTATAAATCGCGGGATAATTACTATATGAATTGCACAATCGAGAGTACTTCCAAGAGTGAAACAGTATTCCCTAGAGGCAACAATGCAAATACTGATACCGTCTCTATCTAGTCACAATTAACAATAAAACTGAGTAAGGGGTTGAGGGGATGAAGTGTACTGTGCGTACAAACATATAAATTTTAACAATATTACTCAATATCCATAAGAGTATCTACATAATTCTGGAGTTCCCAATCCAGTCCAGTTGCGAATGTTGCGGATCCACAACAGTTTCTTTCTTCCCAACCACCGTTTACCTTCTACTTTTCCTTCCATGATGGCAGCGACGGATTTATAGAAATACTTCTGATGCTAGAGGCCCCCGAAAATTGGGGCCCCAAGTGGGGCCCCATGATCTTACTTGTTAGTAAACATAAGCAAACAAGTAAGATATTTTTTTGCTTATGTAATGAATGTCTTGTTAGATTATATAAGGAAAAGTTTAAATGCTTAATGGATGTAGGAGACACAGTAATGTATTAAAAAGTATTAAATACGTCGCGGATCATCATAGTGTGCACATAGAGGACTAGTGTTGAATATAAATTAAAATAAAAACGAATGTTTAAATTTATGTATACATTGGAACCCCCAATTACACTACTCCGAATTACGCGCTAAGTTGAAATATTCGCCGCAATCCCCCAATTGCGCGGTCGCATTCACATACAGTCAAAACGTTGGCTAGCGTCTGTGTATTCAACACGTGCCAGGCTATACACACACAGCCTGAGGGATTTACTCCCCCAATTACACGGTTCCGATTTTAGTGTTAGTGGGGGTTTAACTGTATTATCATTATTTTTTATAATTCTTCAACTCCCTCTCCCCTTCCACTAATTATATGTTACTAGGGCCCTCTAAACTGTAACTAGCATCAGGTCCCAAAAAGTCAACATCCGCCAATGCATGATGGTTTGCAGAAGGCGATACTTTGGTTTTATAGGATTATACAGCTCAGAAGCCCTAGTTACTTGTGAAGAAGATGAATTATTTACTATCTATTTTACGGTCAGCCCTTCTATAACGAAGAAATCAGGACCACGTCCTAGAAAACTCGCATTATGTATTATGGAAATCAAAAGCTCTCATACAAAATTTTTGGAAAAGGACATCGACCTTTGTTTCGCGCGGCAATTATTACATACATATTTAACCTTGAAAATATGCGTTCTAGGAGGGAGCGGTATAAGAGGGGCAGTCGAAATCATTATAGAAAACCACGGTACAGCAAGGAGCGTTATAGGAGGGTTTACTGTAATAATTACATCGTAGGATAATTTCTCAATGCTTTGCAGAGAATCTGATTTCGAATGTGTATAATCGTAAAAGAGTAAAAGTAGACTTTTACATATTTTACACTTCTTAGGACACATAATCGATACAATTCTCTAAATTCTCTAAATTACATAATTATTAATATTTATAAAATTGAGTTTGAGGATGTCAAGATAGACGCAGAGCTGTCGTCCAACACGATAAACGAAAATACGTCAATCGACGTCGTGTCCCACGCGACACCAAAAAATGACCGCAATTGACGACGTGTGAGCAAATAGGTTAACAATAAAATTTGAAATATATAAATATGAAAGACAGTGCTATAATAAAAATATTATATAGAGTATTTTTTTTTTAATTAAGCACCAAAGAATTAAATTGAGTACCACTGGTTTATGACAACACTTCCACAACTTATCACAGTCATCTAAATATGAATAAACATCAACTTTTTCAGCTTCTTTGGAACTGAGGAATTGAGGAACGTTGAGTAATGACTAAATATTTTTGGAAAAGTTTATTTTTGATTCGATTTAAAATATTCGTACGTCAACAATGGTTGACATCGATGCAAAATTATTATCCCATGCCATATTCCAATCCCTAAAATAAAAATGCTCATTCCCACCGCGTTCCCCAGCAGTAGCCCAGGGGCGGAGGGTCCATGGGGGCACGCGGCCCACTTTAATTTGCGGGGAGCAGCTCCCCCTCGCGGCACCGCAACTTTTCGCTTTTAATTTCATCATCAAGAGTAGATTTGCCACTCGATGCACCGAGCACCCTCCACAGTTGCTCCGGCCCACTAAAGTCACGCAATAAATGCATTTAGTGCTCTGATTTACAACATTTTTTACCACTAGTTTTAATTTCAAAAATTCATTACGACGTATTACACGCGGAACCGAGTGGCAAACAGGGCTCGAGTTGGCCGATTGATCAATCGGCCCCGGCGGTGACGTGCTCGACGAATCGGATGCAATTTAAAAAAAATATCTCCACAACGTCATACGGGAATATTGAACGGAAATTCAATAAAAGTGCATTTAAGAGCATCCATGAAAACGAAACGAATTATTTGATTGACACAAAAAATTATATCCGAGTATAACAATTCGGTTGCAAGTGGCTGATCCATAGATGTTTGGATGTAGAGCCATCGTAATAGGTTATGGGTCGGATCTGGGTTAACGAAATACGATCCTAACACTGAACTACTATTTTTAAATAAGGTTAAATCAATGACTTCTTTTCAAGACACATATTTATTACAATATGACTAAAAAGTAACATATATTTTTTTCTTGCATACGAATATATGTAAAACTAAACGGACCACATTTACCTTTACTTGTCTTAAAGTCTCTGAAGGAATATGAATTCGATGACTCACAATAACGGGCTAATTTCGCAGGGGCATGTATGCATATGAGACTTTTAAAATTCGCCATAGTACCTACGCGGCACCCTTCACCCGGTCATTAAAAACTAAACCTCGATATTTACCACCGAGTCTTCCCCCCCATTTGGCGTGATTAGTGCAGCATCCCTCTGCACCGCTGCAGGGGAGGGGCCGCGTCAGCTGCCTCACTTCGCCCAACCGCCGTCCCCGTGTTTGTAACGCTTCGACAATATTATGAATAAATAAATATGTATTTTTTAATTTTGCATTTAATGCGAAAGTTTGAAATCACCTGTTGGCAGTGAGTGGCATATAAATAAGCCCTCGTCGACAATGGCAGATGCATTGTCTATCGGGTTATCTGCGCGCGACAGCCGCGTGACCCTGCAACCCCGACAAATGAAAATAGAGCGATCGAGAGATATAAAAATAAATATAAATGAAATAAACAACATTTTCAGATAGTTTCGGCTAGTTGCGTAACTGTATACATTTCAGATATGATATATTGGAGAGAGTCTTCGAGACTTCGAATGGATGCAAGCAATACGCTTAACAATTATTTCGTTCTTCGATCACTTAGGTATAGAGATGAGGACGAAATGAAGAAACAGAAAATGATTACAGACAAATTCTTACATAACCAATGTCATGACTTGTAGGTAAAATATATATTAGGCCTACCGAAAAATTTTGTCAAGAAGAATTGTGTAAAGAGTGATGAAACCATTTATGCAATATTCTGATCTTTGTTTTATTATGTGTAAGAAAATCAACTTGTGGATCGAAATCTTATATATATATCTGAAACCAAAAGTGCGATAATATCAAGGATAAATGGTAACGGAATTATAATTGAATATCTTATAATCAAGAGCCGTTCATATGGCCAAATTGTGCGGTGCACACAGGCGCCAGAAAATTAGGGGCGTCTAATACGAAAAAAAATAAAAATATAAAATGAAAATTTCTTCTTCTGTTCCATTCTGTACCATTCCTGATTCGAACCTTCTTGATTTTGGTAGCATTCCGCTAGTGTAGCGGAATGCTCTCTCCATGATAGATGCAGAGGGCATTCCTCTGCGTCCTTGTACATTTCCAAGCGTGACGAGCTTTTCCAGGCTATCGTTTCTTCTAGCGAGATGACCAAAGTATCGATGAAACCCTTTGAGCCTTTTAGTAGAAAGTCGATCATCTTTGTCGTTCCCCATTTCTCTCAGGGTATATACGTTTATGCGTTTAGATGTCCATGGTATTCTCAGAAAGGGTAAATTTTCTTTCTCATGTTCTATTTTATGGTCCAGTTTTCCATGCCGTAAGTAAAAATTAAAAATATCAGACTCTGCACTAGTCATTTTGTCTTTTTAAATATCCCCCTGTTTTTCCAAATTATCGATAGCTTTAATATTATATTGTTAGTCATCCCTATTTGCCTTCTTATTTCTGGATATTTATATTGGGTCTATCGGGTAGTTCTGTCAAGATCATGTCAGAGCAAAATCTTGAATCAAAGGCTTGATTCAATTAAAAAAACCATTTCAGACCATATTCGAAAACTAGGATTGGTGTGAAAATATTCGCAAAAAATTCAAAAACGAAGAAGATATCAGACAAGCACTGGTTCAATTTTTTGCCTCTAGGGATAAGGTATTTTTCAAAAATGGGATATACAAATTACCATCATGCTAACAAGAAGTCATAAATAATGATGATGATTATTTTGTTTTATTCCAAAAAAAGGACTTTTCGGTAGACCTAACATTATTACGATTAATAAGCAAGTTAACCGCGGATGAGTTCAGGAAATTCTTTCTGACGCTATATGCATGCTGTAGGTAATTGCCACGTTGGAATTAATTAATTTAATACCATATAACCTTCGTTGAATAAATAATTATCGTTGAAGAAATAATATAAATTTCAAACTTGTAGGTAACTTATAACAGCTTAATAATGTAAGTCAACACTAAGATAGTACCCGGATATTAATCCTTTATCCAATCTTTATATGGGTGAATGACGCTGGATTTTCTGTTATGCCATCCATCTATCGTAATCAAGTAATTAGATAATTATATTAGATTTTTTAATTTTCTAATCCATCCCAATTTTCAAGGGATTTTCTCATAAAATACTCCCCGTATTAAACATGTCTGGGGATAGTATACAGCCCTGTCTCACTGTTTCCCTTTGAGCATTGAAAACTTTTCCGACGAACTCGAATCTAGTTTAACTACTGCAGTGTTCTTCTTATACAGGCTTCTGATACTTTGTACAATATGTAACGGTGTGCTTAATTTTTCTAGCATTTTTTACAAACAATTCCAATTCACGCAATCAAACGCCTTTGCTAGGTCGAACTGTTCAGAAGAATTGTCAGTAAAAGTAAGGAACTAGGACTCAATACTACCAAAACCAAGCTGATGATAGCCGATAGAAGCAATCAGTTATCAAGATCCGGTAATCTTCCGGATCTGGATAGAATTGAAGAATTTCTAGATCTCGGATCCACTTACCCCAAAAGATTCTTCGATACTTCGGACATCTCACCAAATAAATCTTAGTAGTTGCAGTGCAAGAAGCGGAATGCAGAGGATTTTGGAGAGCCACAAGCAAGAAGATTAAAAAATGATCACGATCATCAGACATGAGGGTGCCGACTCAAGAGGAAGAGTATAACAGTAGTATTATTTAATATGGCAACAAACAAATGGTCGCCATTTCTGATAACTCATAAATGGTTTGAGCGGCGATAAGGTCGTCCACCTGGTGCGTAGTGTGACCGAGACAATATATGTTAGAAGGGGATGGCAACAAAACAAATAAATTATAATAAAAAAAACAAGAGTTAAACAAAAACAGTCAGAAATTTTCGAGGCACACCGGTGTGCCATGGTGTATCAGTTAAAAAACGTTGAGCTATAGTGTATTAAAATAAATAATATACCTTATTAATAATTAATAATTAATAAAATTTGTGAATAAAACGTCATTGTGAGACCCCGACTACCATTTAAGAGTCTGGTAAGACCCAAACGCTCAGCGAGTGAGTGTCTCGTGGCTGATAAGTGATAAATATTGTAAACATGTACCAGATTTCAAAATATAATATTTACAAATCTTAAGAAATTATTTTTATATTATGAAAATTAGATGAAAGTCAAATGAAAGTCACATGATAATTCCAGGAAATGCTTATATATTGCAGTATACTTATTCGAAAAATCCTGATTAATAATTTATGAAAATGATTATTATTTTAATTGGATTATCATCTCCTTCATCCAGGTGTTTCTTCCTCCATTTCTTTCCATACGCCGATCCCTCCATTATGCAAAGGCACATCCACATACAAACACACACCGACACAGCCGCAGTAATCAATCAATGGCCACAAAATCCGCGGAATTGTCTTCACTGTTTTATGCGAGGGGTCGATTCGTCACGGGACTCTATCCGAGAGTCGGAGGGGTCCAACAAACTTTATTTATAAGTTTGTTGAGTGCTTTTCCTGATACGCGGATGTTGGATTAAAATATAAAATAACATTAAATGTCGTCACGGTCTACTGGGCCGAGGCCCTGCCCTCCTCCGCCATGGCGGAGGGGCCATGAATATTTAAAGCGTTTTATGACGTGTCACATTTCTGCCGGCTCGCGCAAATAATGAAAACCATGTCAATACTCTGTATATTCATAAGTTTGTTATTGTTGTCGGGTCCGGAGCTGCGATGAATAACTTTGACTTTAAAAACTTAAAGTAAAACGATAAAAGTGTACCGATATCAATGCTAATACTAGAAAATTTCGCTTTATGATATTTTAAACGACTCGTATCGACTGGTATTGAAATTAATATACCCAATAATTTCATATACAGTAAACCCTCATATAGCGCCGAGAAGACGCTATAAAAACCCGCCCTATAGAAGGTATTTTTAAATTGTATTTTATAAATTGAACTAAAGAGCATTGACCTTTATTTCAGGTAGCAATAAAAAGAAGCACTATAGAATATACTGGCGCACACGCCGCTCTATTATAAAGAGCGCTATAGGAGGTATTGTCTGAAAATATCCTCAAATTTGATTTCACGATATACATGTTTTTTCGATATCATGTGTCAAGCTTAAATTAGTTTTTAATACCATCTTAAGTATAATATTTATATATAAAAGCTTTAAAATAGTCATAAATCAAACATTTATTCCGATACATAAAGTGTGTCACTCACGTTCTATAAAGTTTTAAGATGCGGAGGTGGTGAGTTATTGGACTACAATCTCTTCATTATTCATCAATTAGACCTCCCCGATACTTCAACTATTTAATGGATTATCTTTACCGACTGTGCACAGGTTTTAAATACAGATTTGTTTAACCCAGCCGTACCGATGGGGTATATTTTGGACCCTAAGTTTTTGTTCAAATCCTACATGTCACTTAATTTTTGTATTTGTCTAAAATAGCCTAAAGAATAAATATTATAAATAATCACTGTCTTTTATTGCCCGCAATTGCGAAAAAAATAAAAACAATATTCGTTTCTGTTGCCACGGGCGCGATGTTTTTTCTCGTTCGCGTCCGCTACGATGTGCCAAGAGCGAGTGAAACATATTAGTGATATGTGCTGCGAGAATTTGTCTGTCGTCCATAGTCGGCAGCGTGTCCTCAGTATGTAACAGCATATCGCCGAGTGTGCGTGTCGTTTATGCGTCTTATTGATTAGTAAAAAAATCAAATTATGAAGTATATCATGAACAAGTATTTTTATTCTTAGAATAATCCATTTTAAACAA
Source organism: Philopotamus ludificatus (assembly GCA_022495035.1). Lineage (NCBI taxonomy): Eukaryota > Metazoa > Arthropoda > Insecta > Trichoptera > Philopotamidae > Philopotamus > Philopotamus ludificatus. Next base: position 312,212 of record JAGXCT010037020.1, read on the forward strand.
AAAAGTCGAGTACCTAGTAATAATTTCATTTATAAGTGGTCCATATAGACCTCCAGAGGTCTATTTCAAGCAGAAAAAAATGAGGGACCACATGATTGAGACCACAAATGAAGAACTAAATGATTTTAAGTATATAAGATATTTTTTTTATTAATATTTAATCATAATTTTTTTATAATTTTAACATAAAAAAAATTGCAGTTATTTATAAAAATCATAGGAAAGACAGGCATTGGGGGTTCATGAGGAAAAATATTTTGGGAGCCTATATATTATCTTGGTAAATATTTTACATTTATTCTATTTTTTTCAAAGCAGTATGATGTAATGTTAAGCAATGTCACAAAAATTACATCTTAAAAAATGATGTTATTAATTCTTATATCTTTATTTAGTGTAAAATATTATACTAAATTCGTAAATATAAAAAAAAAGGTGTAGGTTAAAGATCATATTTTCCGTTCGTTAACGTCACGCTCGTCGACATCAGCTATCATCATCATCATCAGCATCGCCCGGTTCAAAGTTGACGTCGAAAAAAGCGATGATGTGTGTGTGTGTACATGTCGGAGAGGCAAACGAGGTGTTCCGAAATAGCAGCACTTGACCTTTGGGGTAGCTTGTGTCTACTCATCTGGCGAGACATAAAAAATTCAGAGGACCATAAGGTGAGCGAGCGAGCGCACGGTGCAATCATTTCTTGGCTCGACCCTCGACACGGGGGTGTGCTGTGTCCAACACGGCTATTAACACCTCGACACCCACCGAGGAGGAGGGGCAGACACGCAAACTGAAGAATTCATCCGTAACCTCGGCGAAATTGATAAGAGCCGCTGGTTGGTATGTACGTGGCGTAAGTCCCGATGCTGGGTGATGGATATTTATTAGTCGGTGTGGGCTCACGTCCGGTGGAATGCCGCCAGTGAAAACAAACATTTTTCGGGAAAGTAATTTATATGGCGTCGGCAGCGACCCGCGGCGGCGAGCTCAAATGTAGCGGGAAATGTGGCTCCATGAAATATTGATGATGCTGCAAGATGGCCGCGGGGAAAACGCAGTGGCGTCGCGTTGCGGACGTTCTATATTCCATTAATAAAACATAATTGACTATACTGAAAACCTCAAAAAAAAATTACTAGACATAGTTGGCGGTAAGCTAGAGGAAAGGCTTATTTATATTTTATTTGATTATTAATAAATATATTATTAGGTTTATTTAAACCAATAACTCAACTGATTCATGTAATATAAAGTGAACTAATGAACCAATACACCCTGAAAAGGAAAACTCTAAAATGAAGGTCGATATTCGACCTAGTTTCGATACTTGCGCCCTACTAGAGTACCTCTCCTTTGGAAAGGTCCTTATCATGATGAAAGGTTATTAGATGAAAGATTAGATTAATAGATGAAAGGTTATATTATATAAGCTATTACGCAACAAGGTTAATGCTAGCTGTGACTCATCACACCGGAACCTATAGAGAAGAGGAAAGCAAATACTGAGACAAACCCTTTCCCTCTTACCTGGACACAGTAAAGAGGAAAAACCCCGATACCATCAGTGGTAAAAGATACATGTCCAATGTCAGCAATGGCCAAGAGAAGGAAACCTCTTTATAAAAAACCGCATACCAAGACGGATTAGACTACCGCGGTATGGACGTAAAAGGCAAGTCCTCGCGCCATTATAAGACCCCGACTTCCTTGGCCTCGACTACCATTCCAGAGTCGAATAAACAGAGCTCTATTTGTAGAGTTTCAATTTTTTTTTTATTTTTAGTAAAAATGTTTAGGTCAGAGATTGAGGAATTCCTTTTACCATTTTATGCTATTTTTATTCCATAATGGATTGGAGCTAAATGTAGGTACCGAGACCATCTACGAAATTTATAGAGACGTAGATGGTTCAAAAAAATTAAAATGGTGATGGAAAATTAAACGATAAACTAGGGAAGATCTTTAAAACCGCGTTAATTCATTAGTGGAATCTGACCCTCGCAACACCATAATGGGATTGTCACAACATCTCGGCTGACCCTGGCTAATAGTTCAAGACCATCTGAAAAGGATTGGTTTAAAATAAATAGACATGAAATTTGAATCTGTTCATCACTCTTGTCTAGGTATGAGACCGTTCCCAATAATTGGGTGCTCTACAACAACCCAAAGATAAAATTAATGGTTTTCTTCAAATCAAGTACTAGTCTTAACCCCCTCGATTATCTTTAACCTTAAAAAATATACTTATTTGTGTTTGGTTGGATATTTTGAAGGTTAAGATGAATTATTAAAACTTGGACAAACAATTACAGCCAAAGTTTATTATGCCCAATAAAAAAGATAGAAGGCGAAACTGGTAAAAAAGACGTATACTACAACATAACGACGCAAAGCCCAATACAGCAAAAGTTACACAGGAAAAAATCAAGGAGTTGGGTTTGGAAGTTTTACAGCATCCATCTTATTCATCAAACATTGTATTTAAAATTATACTTAATTAGAACACGTAAAAACCAATTAAAATCACATAAAAAAAACTTTAATTTCACTGTGGAGAAAGATTGTAAAGAACAATGAAAGCATCTTACAGAGTATATCATATATTCAATGCGGCGCCCATGACGTTCATGTGCAAACGAATCGTGTCCAGAAACGTTCATTTACGCGATTCTTTCGATTTTTACTTGTGGTTACGTAAAACTATAGGGAAATAAATATGATACATACTTTTCTGATGGGATATTATATCGGAAAAACGATGTAGACAAATCGCATCTCCATAAAAATATATTTTGGTAAAAACCAATGCCGTATACAGATACAGATTCATTAAATTAACTAATAGAAAAATAATAAAGCCTTGAATGTATTGATACTCATCTCACAAAAAAATAATTGTTAAAAAAAAACTGGAAGCCGGTACCGTATAAAATTACTCCGGTGCATAAAGCAATGGAAAACCCTCACATGAAACCATATCCATGATCTTCCATAAAGCAAATTTTCCATAATATTTATTCACGTTTCTCAGATAGGAAAGAATATTAAATTATAATAAATATACAGCATTATCTATTATTACGAATAATATTATTAAAATTTAAATATATTGTTAGTCTCTTGTCGTGAACGCCACTGGCGCTATCTCTTCAGTTCACGGAGCAAATGTTTGTTTTACTCGAAAGGAATATTAAAGTTGGCCTGAGGGCCAACAATGGCGGACAGGTGAAATTGAAAATCTGTCTTCTGTGCTTTTGGTCAGGGCCGGACATTTTCTCTATATATTCATGTCAACGCGCCCTACCCTTAATATAACAATAAATAATTAAACGACGAAAGTTCACGGCGCGGTTCTTTGTTAATAAAAAAAACGATCTCGCAGTTGTTCTGATCGATAAACAGCTCGATTGTCAGTTTTCGTGGAGCGTTTACACAGAGAATCGAGTTTTTGAGCAATTGATAGAGTTTGCAACAAACAACGGCCAACTTTTCCCCCGGTGACGTCAAACTTTGGCCACAATGGAGGATACGGTCCTGGGCCATTATGGCCGCAGTGCTCGGCACGCTGAAACGGAAGCGGCTCGAAAAAACAAACTAACAGCTTTCCACGGCCGCCGAGCATCACTTACCGATGGAAAAACTTTGCGAATAAACTATTAAAAACAATCCGATCGCTGCGAACGTCACTGTTTGCGCGATGCCATATAAAAAAAAAGTTCGATTGTATCGCCCCACCGGACCAATAAACCAGCATCCCTCTCCGAATGATATTAAAAAAATAATTCGGCGAGCGCAAATTGGCCGACTGTCACAAACGGCAGGTAAATATTTTCATTTCCTGATTTTAATAAGTAAAAACAAACCCATTGTGGCGGAAACAGGGCTGCGGAAGGGTTGCACCATTTTACGACCGGGTTGCTTCCGTAAATATACGCTGAATGGGGGCCATTATTACATTATTTTTGTGGAATTGCATTTGACTGACAAATTGCGAGAGCCTTGCACAAGAATTATCATTTTAACACTAATGCAATGCGAAAACAAATATTTAACATTTTTTAAATAATTATTATAAAATTAATGAACGAAGAATGAATGAATTTATTTTTTTCAGCACTGGACTTCTAATCTATGTGTATACATTAAACCCTGGTATAACGCTCCCTGCTATGCCATAGTTTTCTATAACGAGTTTGTCAGACCCTCCTATAGCGCTCCCTCCTAGAATGTAAATTTTTATTGATGTATTGATTTCCTTAGTATACACCTAAATAATTCAAGTGAAATTGAGTATTTCGTTAAAGTATTAAGTTAATGGCATTTGGTTGACAATAAAAAATAACGCGTGACATTGAACAAGGTCATTTAAAATATGCGAGTAGAATAATCATCAATGGCTTCTATAACGTGGTTCCGATTTCTTCGTTATAGAAGGGCTGACTGAATTATCAAATATTTATAAAAAAATTATATAAAAAAATTGCAAATGCAAAACCAAAAATCAACTCCTTTTATTTATAAATTAAAAAAATGCATTTAATATTTATTTCTAGGGTTTCCTTTACCTTATTCCATGACATGCCATATTTTATTCATTGAAGTGATTGCTTTCTTAATTTTTGTCAAAAACTGACAATTACATGGAGATCGCATACGTTCGAAAACGGTTAAGACGCCTGAAATAGAAGATAGGAAGAAGTTCTTCTTGGAAGGCGTTCTGATATATTCATCTTATTTATATTTTTCCGGATCGTATTATTATATCGGAATTGATTTTGGGAAATTCAATTTCAAGAAATCTTAATAAATGGTCAGTACTATACATATTGAGAAAAGTTTGAGATTGATTCAGGGCATGCCGTTCATATGGCCAGATTGTGCGGCGCACACAGGCGCCGAATAATTAGAGCAGTCAAGAATAAATGAATTATATTTCTTAGAATTCACATTAAATAATGTATAACAATATAAGTGAATGTCCATAGATCGTATTTTCATACAAACTAGCACTATTTTAAGTTCTGTTAAAGTTAAATTTTCTAAATAATAAGTTTTTCAATATTCTAAATTAATTAATGATTATCTAATGACAATAACACAAGAGATTCTTCTACTTGATAATATATTATTGGTAAAATAAGATACTTATTTACATAAATGTGGAAAATTTGTGATAGAAAAGTGTAAATTTGCATCCTTTTTTAATTAACCTATTCATTGGATTAATTAAAATTTATTTTCTTCAATAATTAAGATCTTCTACATATCATTTAACGTAAAAAAAATGATATCGCCTTGTCCAGACCACCATGAAGAGGAAACAGTTGCATAGATTAAAAGCTTACTAATTTTACCAGAACAGAAGAAAATATGGAAGAGCCACAAAGAGCAAAATATTGTCTCAACGTCCCGAAGATTTTTTTTAAATTCATTTGGACCATAACATCATATAGTCTAATAAATATTAATACATAAATAAAACAAGTTTAATATTCCATTTCAAAACTATTAAATTGTCAAAAAATCCCCATCAAGGGATTCCCAATCCCTGTATTCGGGATTCAAATCCCAATCGCGCGACGGTGTCATTTTTTCAGCATTTTCAACTATTTATTTATCCCGTTATAATTGAAAGTCGGGGCCCTCCAGTGAGGAGGGGGGCAGAGTCCGATAAGAGTGATCCGATTAGTGTCTGCCCTGAATCCCCGTCCCCCTCACCTCGGGCCCTACACCCGCCGACCGCGGTATCGGCGCCGCTCCACGTGACGCTAATACGCTCGCCGTCATTATCCCGATTGAAATCATTCACCGGGATTTTGGGGGGAACGTCTCCCGAAATTAATTCCGCATTTTTACTTTCAACCCTTTTGACGTGAATATGTTTTCAATCTTTTGTGCGCTCGCAAATTTGAATTTCTCACGTCTCCCCCGTCGGATTTCGGCGGTCAGATTAATAAACCGCAATTTTTTTTCACGCGGCCCGACCGAAAATATTAAATTAACCATTCGAAAATAAAACCGGATTTTATGGGAAAAATTGATGCATTGATACGATAGGGAGAGGGGTGGGTTTATTAATCACGAAGCGGATCCCAATTATCGGAATGGCAACTGCAATTCATAGCGACGTCATAACTACTGACATGATTTGTGAACCTTTTTCCTTCGTTCCGGATTCCCCGGTTTGCAAATTTCCCATTTGCCGTGACAAATGCAAAAAGACGGCACGGGCCGTGTTCGGCGCGGGCGATTTCGGCCTCGCACAACGCGATCGTACAGATCAAAATTGCTCGCAGCCAAGGCCGTCAGATGAGCCGTTGCGTGCCGGAGGGCTGAAAGTTTCAGTTTATATTGGATGAGTATTTTGGTACCTGATTAAGGGCGGATTAAATCGATCATTCTTCCCTTTGTGCAGTGTTAATTGGAAATATATTAGAATGGTATCGCGGTCTTTGTGCTGAGGGACTAATGAGGTAAATCAATGGGGGATGGGGTCGGTGAGGCTTACCCCATACTTTTGGGCATTTTTCATTATACGACTAATGACAAAATTTATTACACGTATCACGTATGTTACAATCGAGGTGAATCGACAGAGATTTACGATTATATGGGGTATTATTTCGTGTATGTATCGCCCTTGATTTACACGGTTAGATAAATATTGACATACTTTGATCCAACACGATCGAATCATAAAACATATAAAATGTAAATCAATTAGACATTTTGACCAGAAAATGGGAAATTTTATAATTCATCATCATCATTTGCCGACCACGAGATACTCACTAGCTGATTATATGGACCTTCCCAGACGAGTTGATGTCTCGCAATGGCGTGAGGACTCCCCATATACGTCCATAAAATTAACTTTTAATAAAAATGAAAAAATATACAGTCAGCCCTCCTACAAGGAAGAAATTGAGACTACGTTATACTACGCTTTTTTTGCGCGGATATTTTTATTTCGAAATACATAATTTGACCTTGAAAGATTGCTTTCTAGAAAGAACGCTATAGGAGAGACTGTCGACCTTCTTATAGAGAATCGCGGTATAACAGAGAGTGTTATAGGATACAATATGTTTTACACTGTTCTAATGATACACTCATCCCTTCCTTAATACGGAAGATAGATTCTATAAGATCATCGCGTAAAACAAAGTTATGTAAAGCGAGACTTATAAATATTCGAAAATGAGAGAGATTAAGATAAATAAAAAATACACACTTATTGATATTTAAAAATGCGACATTTCTAAAAATTTACTTTCTAGTCATTTTCTGTTTCAATTCAAGGGTTTTCCTAGGGGCGACTTGTCCATAAATACCGCGGAGTTGTAGGACCCACCCCTAAGCAAATTAAAGAAATATATTAATACATATGTTTATTGATTATTTATAATTATTAAACTGGTCGGTGCCTACGCGGGCAGTGTTTGCAGTGCTTTGTGCAGGTAGCGCTGCCTGCTTATCAGCGCTACCAGCGTCGTGTATTAGACGGATGTGGGCCGGTAGCGGAGTGCGGGGGGTCTCCCCGCTAAGCGCCGTGTCGCGCTGCGATTCGGTGCAGTCATACTGACTCACTGTAGTCCAGTAATACTGACTCAGTGTTTAATTTAATTAACTGTATTTTACTGCCGCCGGCTTTTCCCAAGTATTGTGAAAGATGTTAGGATTTTTTTATCCATTATCAAATGAAATAAATATATTATGATTAACTATGTTTGCTAAACTACGATATATCGTTTTTTATACCAATGAAATAGATCAAAACAGTCTTAAGATTGTGAATTGATTGATTGATGTTATTAGTAAAAATATTATTAATAAAAAAAAAAATATTTAAATTATACAAGATTTGTATTTTTAATATTAATATTGGACACATAAATGGAAATGCGTAATACAATCCGCAGTGTCAACATTTTTAGCGACAATTTGGCATGTATTTATTTGAGCGAGTGTCTCTGGTTCCCCGTATTATTTCAGAGTCCCTCTTTCGGGGATATTACGTCACTTGATACACCCAGGCTTATATTAGCAGATGACAAGACGCCAGAAAAAGGGGAAAATTCGGCCAGAAAGACAGGAAAAGAAAGGGAAATAAAATAAAGAAAACATAACCGGCGCTATTTGCATTCCGCTAATGGCAACGGGGGTGGTAGGCTCTGCGGAAAATGCGACGCGGAGGGACGGCATGAAATACATATTTTTTCAGCAACTAAAATATAGTATTTCTGCATATGGATATAGGGTATAGCCGAGATGTATTTTTAGACGAAACGCTAAACATCCTCTTCCACCACATCCTGAAATATCACCCGGGATCCGGCACTCCTTTTCATCCCAGAGCGTCCCGCGGGGGCGATAGGCGCAGATATAAAAAATACGTTTTAAATGGCGTCGTTAAAGCGGGGGCAAGGCAAAATAAAGTGTTTTTAAAATGAGTTAAGAAAAATAAAATCCGGATGATGATGGACCCCAGCGTGCGGGGGGAGGGGGGGCTAGGGGAACGGCGTTATTAAGAAATATGCTTTGGAAAATATTTCCCGTTTTCGCAACATTTGTTTTGTTATTATTCGACTAGGGGGTGGTTTGCAATTTCACCCTCCGTGTAATCGCTTCAAATATTAGCATACAATTTTCCCGTTCCACTTTCTCATTCTTCTACTGCGAATCAGTCGACGAGTCGAGACGACTTTTGCCCGAGGTTTGACCCTTTTCCTGAAAATCTTGCATAATAGACATTGTTGGGTTTCAATGATACTTGACGTCTATATTTATACAGTAATGAAATTAAATATACGATCGGTTTGCACAAAATTATATATCCAAATTAGAATATATTCAATTTAACGAGAACATTTTGATCATCAGATTATTTTCAGTGCATCATCTCAAAAGTGTGCCTCGGTCGCCAGGTATATCAGTAGGGAGAGGACTTGTCCGCAATATTCCTTCCACTCCAATATTCGGGAAGCTGGAATATCCTTTTTTGTTACGTTATCCTTTATCTAAACAGCTTTTTGCAATAGTTGAGCGTAGGCTGGGGTGGCGAAAGGGAGGGCCGTAATGCCGGCCGCCCGCTCTCCTTAACAACGACCGCCACCTATTTATATGTATGAAATGAAAAACCTTCAAGACAACGAAGGAGTCTGCGCCAACAACATACGTGCATATATAAAAATAATTTTCAATAAAAACATCGTCCAAAAATCTATAATAAATCTAGAGAAATATTTGGAAGTTGTAAGATAAAGAAAAAACACTCCTTAGTTGTCATAATTCATCGTCCAAAAATAACCGCGTCGAAATAAGTGTAAAAATGATAAATATAATCAACCCTCCTATAGCGCCGAGAAAGGGACCACGCTAGAGAAACCCGTGCTATAGAAAACTAGTCAGCCGAACAAAATTAAATGTTAGCTTTTTTAATAGAATGGAATCAATACATCAAATATTTTTTCAATCACATATTACAAATATTTTTCAGGATATGAAAAAACATGAAACAAACTTCAATTACAAAAAAATAAATAAAAACAACAAGATTTACTTCTGTGGCATCTGGTACGATGTGCCAAGTGCGAGTAAAGTACACGTGTCACTTACGCGTCATATTGATTAGTAAAAAAATCCAAAATATCGACAAAATTATGAAGCATATCATGAATAACTAATGTTATTCTTAGAATAATCTTTTTTATTAAATGTCAAGATATTGATGAAAAATTCATTAATATTTTGACTTGGGGGTCTATTTTCTATTATAAATAGACCCCCTTAGGATGACGCGGTTATTTTTGAGACGCCGTGATGGATTATAAAAGCTATGCGGATGAATTATTATCCTTTCTAAGTGCTTACATACCCATGAAACATTTAGAAAAAAATACTTAAAATAATAAGTGAAAATTAAAGATAAATTAATTAATTTTACTATTTAAATACAGTCAGCTCTCCTATAGCGTTTCTTCTAAATCGCTGCTTTTTACAAAATTCCTTGTCAACCAAAGAGAATTGGCCTTTATTTCGCTCGGCAGTGTATTTCGATTTACGAAATATCTAAATTGACATTAAAAATATTAGAATATTGTAAAAAACAGCGATTTACAGCAAACGTTATAGGAGGGAGGATGTAATTTTTTTATTCGTTCCTTATCTACCGCACAAAAACAGGTTTTGTTGAAAACTGTGATCTAGAAAGAAGCACTATTAGAGCGCGTGCCGCATACGTAACCCTCCTATAGCGCAGGGAACGTTATAGGAGGGTTGACTGTAATATATTTATTGTTTCGCCATGGATATAGCCGTGTTAGTGTTTTTCGTAGGCACAATTGTCGCTGTAATAGAATTTATATCAAATAAAAAATATTAGCATAAGTTAGATATTTTATAATAATTTTACATCATTAAGAAAATAAACACATCATTTTATTTTTTTTTTAATTAATTAATAATAAATTATTATTTCGGCGCAGACGTAGCAAGATCGTAGACCTGAGGGTATTTATCTAAATAGCCTGTCCTAGCACAACGCAGGGCGCTAGATACTCAGACCGGGCTCTCTACAATGTGACCCATAAGTCTCCACTACGGTCTATGCTCTACAAATATACTCCGCAATCTGCGCCATGACTCCAATATCCACCGATTATTATTATAAACGAAAATAAAAACTGTATATCCTACGCAAGTATAACGAGCCATTTTTTAACATTTAAAAAAGTCTTGTAATTGAATATTCTCAGGTTGGCTCGGCGACCATTAGGAGAAAGAGTGTCAGCCATAAACGGCTAAATCCCCTTATTTATGGCGACAACAAAAGGCGAACGGTCCCACAACGCCACTAATGTGGTCCGCTAAATAATTGCATGTTTTAATCCAACCATAGCTCTAAATATTAAATATATATATATTTAATTAATATAATTTTAATTAAATTTTACTTATTTCATGGACAAATGCTGTCATTAGGAGTCAAAAAATGAACTGCAACTTGGACGAGTGCATCTCAACACAGTGCGATAACAACCTGCGACATAATTTTTTGCCATTTTATTTATGTCGGCCCAGTCTCCCCTCTAGGCTGACGAGATCGTCAAAGGGACAGCGAGTCGCGCCCTATAATGAAAATGCAGCATCATTTGCGGGGCGAGAACTGCACTGGAAAACCGCTTTGTTCCACGCTCGAGATGCACTTGATACTGCGCTTTAACTTTTATTTTTAAAATAATTTAAAAGGAGATTTTCACTAGCGAAATTAGAAAAAATAATATTATTACATCACAATTTCTCTAGTGATACATTTTAGATTCAACCGAATGTTGATGTTATCACTATCACCACCTTTCAGAGAAAATCCTAGATATTTTACAGTGTGCGCCATCTAAAATTACTTGCTAAAAGCAGAGGTAAGCAACAATTTTCGCATACAATTTAATCTTTAAATGCATCCTGTTGCAGAACTACAACAATACATTTACGAAGATATAACTCATTTCACAGTTAATAAATTAATTCTACTTTTGTTTTTTTATTTATCAACCTATGTTGTAGAAATGCAACACTATGCATTTATAATAATTTATGAACAAACGCTGTTATGTCTGATGAGGAAAACAAAGATTATTTTAACTATTATGTAAGAGATGGATATGAATAAGAAGATGAATTGGAAGATTTTGATGATAATCTCGATTTTGATTCTTCCTTCCCCATGAGAAACAATTATGGAGATGTAAGGATTGATCCTATTGATGTTGAAGCAGCTCTGCCAATCATAAAGGGATATCGACCCAAATATAACTCGTCCAGAGAGCTGTGATTTTGAGTTTATTTCTGCAGAAAGTAGTAATCATCTGTTCGTCATCTGTTATGGAAGAAAAATAACTTGTTGCTAAGTAATTCGCAAACTAAATTTAAAGAAAATTCTTAGTTGAATACTCATCTTATAGAAATGGACACACCATTTAATTTAATAAAATATGCGGAGGTAATGAGTGTCTTCCTCTTACATACCCCCTGGCCAGTGTAAAAAAAAAAGAAAATAAATATTCCGTGTCTTAGAATAATAAAGGATTCAATCCTCACATGTGAGGTGTCGATCTCATGGACAGCTTCTTTGAAAGGTATAATATTCAAACTGAAAGATATCTGAGGATTGCGTAGATTTTGTACAAAAAAAATAAGCAAAAATGACATGATAATATGATAAATTTGACATTGTCTGAATTCCGGAGTGAGCTCGTATAGAACTTATATTTACTTAAAAATATGGATACCGTGGTCTATCGTTGGAAGTGGTCTAAAAGCAATAAACAACGTGGATATGTACCACTAAAAGACATAAGGACAGATAATGTCGAACATTGACCTATATGGGCCAAAAGAAATACATGTAAAATCACAAAATATGAAAATAACTGTTTATGATATTTTTATTTATGCAAGAGTGCATAGTGTTGTAGATATACAACTAATATAATTTTTTTAAATTAAACTTATATTTTTTTCCTGTCATTTTAAGGCTGATTTTTTATTTGAGTCGAGAGATACTACCAATTTCTTAATATTTTTAGTTCATCAAAATTAATGAGAGCTTCTGAAATCATTGTATATGAAAGTCACATTAAACGGACGTACAATTAGATTTGATTCTGTGTTTTAAATTTTATTTTGTCCACAAGAATCAAACAATCCTCTTTAACAAACAGTTGACAACCCGTTTTTCGACTCTCGAAACGCCCAACAATTAAAGCCTCTGACGTGTGTTTTTTTTCTTCTCTTTCTTCCTCCGCATTTTTCTCCTCTCTCTCGGCATAGAGAGAGATTCAGATAGTGGAGCAGGCCGGTAAGCGGTGACAATTAAAAAAACACGGCGCCCCCCAGATAAACGTTATTGAAAAATTGTGTTGGCGCCGCACGTCAAAGGCGCTCGTTCGCGTTTTAATGACGCGTTAGTTTTCGCGACTGTCTTTTTTTTATCTTAATTATGACGCTCTCGACGCTGAATGCTAACGACGCCTAGCACCACAATGGGCGCCGTCGGCGGCCAAAGGGTTAAACGACGTATAAATGCGTCCGCTCGGCGACATGATTATTTCGATTGTTTTTCCTAATCCGGATTCAATGCTGAACATACTTCAATACCAGCTGTGATTGCCAACAGAGTTTTTGTTCTCCTCTATTCTAGAATTGATCATCAACTAAAGAAACTAATAGCTTATAAAAAAAGGATAATTAAAAAAACAATCTCTAAAATATATTTATTAATTTAACATAATAGACAGGATGAGCTCTAGCATTTTTGTTGTTACACATAGCACTCGAAGGTGTAATAAAGAGACTCTGGCATGGAAACAACTGGCACAATTCTTAATAAATCAGTGCAGCTTCCTGTCTGTGCGGACGACATAGACATTGTGGCCAGATCTCAAGTAGAGTGAGATCGGCAATTGGCATGGAACAGGATCAACGAATCCAAAACGAACCCTTGAACCCCTGAGAGTCCAATGAAACCAATTTGAAAGTACGATGAAGAACCATGCTAAAAAACCGGTGCTACTTTGGACTTCAAAAGCTTCTACGGTCGAGATTCCTCTCAAAGAAGACAGAGTCAAGCTCTATAAGACCCTCATCAGGTCCGTCCTAACATACGGATCTGAATGTTGGGCTTTAAAAAACAAGATAAGCGACAACTGGAGAGAAGACTTCTGAGACGAATATTTGGAGCCGTATTTGACAATGAAGAATGGCGTTTCCAGAACAACGAGGAGCTGTACGGACTATATAAGGATGTATCGGTCACAGATGTCGTCAGAGTGGCCAGACTCTAATGGGTCGGTCACGTATCAAAGATGCGGGACAGTCAGCCACCGAAAAGGTCTATGGTTAACAAGTCTTCCTGTCCTTGGAGAGAAGAAAGACCAAGGTTGAGGTGGTTGGACTGCAGAGAGACACTGCATTATTGAATCTTATCGGAAGATTGAGCGACGTAGCGCCAGACCGGATAAAATGGAGAAGGGTATTGGATGAGGCCATGGCTCTACAATAGAGCTGTTGCGCTTATGATGATGATGATGAATTTAATATAATGATGATGAATATGAGAGCAATAGAGGATATCATTGTAAAGTGAAAAAGAAAAACTCCCACACTGAAAACATAATTCTTTCTATAACGCGAATTATCTATAACGTAGTCCCAATTTATTCGCTATAGGAGAGTTGTATGTATGTATATTATTAACCACGTAAGCCGATATGTCAAACGCAGTGTCCACGGACTTTAGGACGTCAAAAAAAATTAAAATGTCCGCTATTCTAATATCTAAATTTAAAGGTTTTGTTCGATCAATTAAAATTTGAATTATTAAGTATTAAATTTAAGTTGCATTTATATTTTCTCTTATCTTCATCCCACGGTGCCCGCATTTCTAAAAAATGCCCCCCAAGCAGTAGCGTGCTGACAGTATCCGACGTCTGTGTGCAGAAAAAGCTATCTGGCGCCTGTGTGCGCCGCACAATCTGGCCATATGAACGGCGCGCTATTGCCTCCCAGTAAAAAATAGTTTTAACACCTGGTGTTAGCTTTGTAAAAAAATCATTACATTTAATATATTAAAGACTTATTGGAAATAAATTCTAATACGGTAAAATTCTTCACATATATTATATATATGTAAAACAAATAATACAGCGAAGACAAAATGTTAAAAATATTGTTAAGCAATATTTACGGTTTGACCAAAAAATACGGAAAAATTACATAATAAGATTAATTTAAATAATCCTGATAAATAAATTATCAAATGAAGTAAAAATATTTAGTATGATAATGAGGGGGTAATAGACGAAGTATACAAACCAATAGGTAATGATCCTTTTTTCCAGTGATTAATTGAGATATTCTATTATTGCGATCTCTTTGATTAAATGAAATACAAAGATATATCGGTGATTAGTCTAAAGATTAGTTAAAGGGGGGAAAGGTAAGTCAAAGGAAGGAAAACCACTGCATTATATATTCCCATGAAAACCATGTTCATGGTCCTCCATAAGGGGAATCATGCACATGGTCACGTTTCTCAGAAATGAGGGAAAGTGGATTAATATCTTAAATAATAAACAGGATAATTACAGTCAGCTAATAAATCGTAAATGTAGCGAATAAATCGTTATAGAAAACCCGCGTTATAGAAACTAAAGGCGCTCATACAAAATTCGGTAAAAGGACTTTTTAATTGTATTTTGGAAATTGAACGAAATTAATACAATGTCAAGTGTTATTATTTATTGTCAATCAAACGAGCTTTATAGAAGGATTTACTGTATCTCGTAATCATTAATTATATTTTTATTATAATTATAATTTTATATGAATATTTTGTAGAGCCTCATTTTGCTTTACACGCAGCCTGTACCTGATAAAGCATAGAATTTACGAGTTTGCGCATAATATCAAGAATAATTTTGTCGCACGGAATATACCAAGGATTCAAGCTTACTGAAATATTTTTTTAAATATTATCCTACAAACTCTATCCTTAGTCTATCTGGGATCTATAAACATATATTTATTTTAAAGATTATTTTTATTTACACGTACACTCAGAATTTCCTAATGATCTTCATACATATGTACATTAAAAACGACACAATTTATCAACCGATCTAAATGATCATTTAATAGACGTATGAGTTCGGTGATTTCATTCATGGCAATACATCAGCCGAAATTAAATCCGTGCACACACATTTTTTTTATTATTATTTGGAACGAGCTGATGATTGGACACAAGCGGGGAATGTATTATAAAGATTTGATTTATAATATAAATACGATTAAACAGTATATAATGTGGTGGCACGAGTTGGCCGGTGGCCACCGGGTGCAACAATGGCCCATACGTTATCCGAATGTTGGGCCCCCATTGTCAGCTACTTGTGTTCGTGTTTTATGATTTCGTTAAGTGCTTCGCCAATAAGTTTCGGTGGGCAGAGCAGCACCATTGTCACTAACAACCCTGACCGTGCTGGCCGTCGGGATAAAGCCGTGACGGAGTAGGCGGCCGACGAGTCCGCAGCCTCCTCACCATTGAAGACGCTTGATAAATCCTCGCCGGAGCCAATTAACACCGGCCGTTTCTGCGTCTCAATCAAAGTCGCACGCTGCCAATTGCCGACATCTCAGAGTGCTAAACCATTCGCAACCCAATCGACAATTTATTATTTCTTGTATAGTTTTAATGGCGGTGCGTAGTGCAGCAATAATGCAGCCAAAGACAGATTTATACGTCGTAAACATGTCTTTTATTGCGTTTGAATCCTTTCGGACTCCCGCCACCTCCTTTTTGCGGTTATTTATTGAAACAACTGCACCCGACGGTGTTATTGCCGGCAATAACTCTTGCCGCTGCGAAAATGTTTCGTTATTAACAGGTATGTTGGCTCAGATTGGATTATATTGTACTCTATGATCTCTCATTTGCATAGCAAAATCGACCGCATTGCTATGCAATTTGCACACAACTTGAACCAATTTTTATTTTATTTAATTATTTAAATCGGATATCGGATCAAACCTATAGATGCTTCTAATTTATTTTCCCAATCTTTTATAACAAATTAAAAAAATATATATATATACAGTAATACCCCCAATAACGCGTGTTCCGATAACACGAATTTCAAAATAAATCGCGGCAGTCACTCTAATAACGCGAGCGCATTCTATTCATGCATAGCTCGACCGTAAACTCTATATACCGTTGGCTGATTGCGCCTGTGTGTTGATCTCGCTCGCACATATATATGTCCTCATGTTTGCGAGTGCTCGACACATTTCTCACCATTCCCGGCTGATGTAGACAATGAGCCAAAGATATCTTTGTGTATGTCGACGATCGCATGCATGGCAACCGAGTATTTCATTCATGTAAGATTCATATATTTTTTTTACATTGTTCTTAGTTATGGCTGTGTTAAGGGGGCGCGACAGTAGTACCAAAAAGGTAACCCACCGCTGCTACCAAAATGTTAGGGGACGCGACAGTAGTACCGAAGAGGTAACCCGTCGCTGCCTCCAATGTTAAGGCACCCGAGCTCGCGTATCAAAAGGTACACGACCGCTGGCGTCAAAACGTTCGACCGTCCGGTAGTTGACGATCGCTTCGAAGATCGAGATCAAAGTGAAACACGCTTTGGTTTTGCTGATAATGTTTATTGAGAATTGCAAGTGTCGTCAGTTCGATGATAAGGATCCCAGAGACGTGTCTCTAGTACGAGATGATGATGAAGATCCCGGAGACGTATCTCCGGTACGAGAGAAATCACGGAGATGTGACTGCCATTTCGGCGTGAGCGAATGTGATTGAATGGCTCCAAAACGGGACATATTTATGCCCGGTCCTGTGAGTCACGTGACGATGATGTCACCGACTTTTGGCCGGTTTATGACAGCTGATTTGTTTTTTTTTGCGAAATACCCGTAACCCTAAATTTTATATGTGTTGCATTATCCAGATAACGCGTTGTTCCCGCGGTCCCAACTATCGCGTTATCGGGGGTATTACTGGTTATCGGGGGTATTACTGTAATGAGAGTAACCCATAGATTCGACTAAATGTAGATGTAGTAGAATGGTGGTTTTTAGACTGTGTTCGATCGAACCCCAGAGGTTCGGTGAGTCAGTCTCCCGGGTTCGGTGGAGGTCAAAATACACACCCGACTTATTGTACGATATTATGAAAAATGATACGAAGGGCTCGGTGAACGCACATATGAAACTGGTGGGGTTCAGTACCTCCAACAAGGTTAAGAACCACTGTAATAGAGGGTGTTGATTGCTATGTTATGCTGAATAAATTCTAATTATTTCATTTAGATGAATAATAGATCTGATAATACATTCCTTTTCATTTTAAATAAATACATTTTTAGTACCAAGTCAAGACTGTTTGATTATAATTTAAAAAGTCGCGAGCTTTTTTATTAAATGAATAAATTCATTTTTCCTCATTAAATCTAAAAGCTCTTGATATATAAATTCTCTGGAATCTGACGAAATCGATCATCTAAATTAAGTTTCCACTGTAAAGTCATTTTCTATTGAATTGTTCGGGAAGTCATTTCGTTTTTTCCCAACAGTGGACTTAAAAATGTATTTTTTCACAGCCAACTTCACACTTAAGCCGCATAATCATTATATATTTTGACAGCTAATATAGCAAGGTTTGCTTGTGAAAAAGTTTGATTGATTCTACGCAGTAGTTTTTGGTTGGTAACCTTTCAAATATGGAAAGTGAAAAGCAGCATTTTTGGCATATTTTACTTAAATAAAAATGCCGTTCAAGCAAGAAAAAAAGTATCTCTATAATGTTATACCTCACAAAAGAGATGCAAAAAACTTTTGCCGATACAATTGATCCCAACTGTTAAAAACGCAATAGAAAACGTTTAGCATGTATTACAAATAAATATGCACAAAAGTAGCCTGCTTTGGCGAGGTTTAGAATAAAGAGTGTCGGTCTATTATTATTTTTTTATTGCTATAATGGCTCCTCAAAGGTAGGCTGAGCAATTAGCCTTACCGTAGGAAGAGCCGGGGCGCTGGGATAAAAACTTGGGTGGAATCCAAACTCCCTCATATAGAGATACCTAAAAATGTTCTTATTAATCTTTTCTAATCTCCAAGCAAGCTCCAAACCAATGTATCGTATAGCACTCATATAACTAAGGTGCTACATGTGAATTGTATCTAAATTTAGAGTCGAACAGATTTCCCAGGTTTTTGATTGATGACTCTGGGAAGAGTTACGTTCCCAAGCATGTACTCAAAGGGTAGAAATTCTTTAGATCTTGAAAATGTCATTTTCTGACATTTTCATTTGATAAGGGATTAAAGCCGAAAGAAGCTATACAGACCATCTGCGGTATTTATGGAGATGTCTTGAAACTGCGAAAGTGCTTTAGATGGTTTAAAAATTTCAAAAGTGAACCAAAAACAGGAAGAACCCTCAAAATTGGCGATGACGCCCTAAATTGTAAAAGTTGATCCGCGTAAAACAGTGAAAGAATTGTCACATTACTATGGCTGCCCAATAACAACTGTGCAAGATCATTTAAAAATGTTTGGGGGAAAAAAGTGGCAAGGAATTTGGGTCCTACACGATCTCTCCCGAACGGCCTTGGAACAACGCGTAACAATCTGTGCATCTTTATTGCCCAGACACGAAACAGCTTCATTTCTCAGAAGAATTATTACTGGGGATGAGAAATGGGTCCTTTACAGTAATTCCAGAAGAAAAAACAATGCTTATCTCCAAAACAGGTACTTATGCCTACTACTCGGCCAACATTATCAGTTACAGCAGAGTTATACTGTGCCCAATTAGAAAGATTAAAAGAGAATTTACTTAAAAAAACATCTGTTTTGGTTAACAAAAAAGTGGAGAATTTTACAGCATGATAATGCAAGACCTCATGCAGCAAAAATCACCTATCTTTCTGTTTTACCTAATATGTGATGAGAATTTCTCAAGACAAAGCCCAACATTCTTGATGATCTCATACACACGTCTGATATATGTATGTATTGCTCAAAGCTGCTCAGAATCCTTAAGCATAAGACTTAAATTGATTATAATAAAATATGTATTTTAAAAAATTACAGTTTGAGAGCAACAGCCCCGTTTCCGATTGAAGTAGTCGAGGGACAGAGATCGGATCGTGGCCGAGTAATCAGCTTAAAAAACATGAGCAGCGATCTCTCAGATAGTGGTGAACACGGCCGCGACCGAGGAGAGGAGAGCCATGCGAAGACGACACGAGCTGCTTCGCCTCTCACGCGAATTACGCGCGCGTGAATCAACAATTACGTCCCAGACTACTCCCCTGTCCCCGTGACGTATCGCCGGATTACGGCCCCCCGGCTCCCCGCGAGCTGATGCTGCTCACCGTGTGATGGATGGGCCGAGACGATCGGCGCTCTGTCTCCTGTGGACGCTGTACCTACCCTATCAATGAGCGATGGTTAAGCGATCGGAATAAGTAGACACGTCGAACAAACCAACCGGAACATATGCAATACATAAGCAAGCGAAAACAATGAAACGAAAATGTGAAACGAGATCGTTTTTTATCTGTTGAATTGCCGCCTGCGAAGCGAAAATATTTCGTTTGCTATTTCGTTTCATGTCGAAAATGTTCACAGACATGATCCTATCGGAATAATAATATGCCTAACATTTCAAGCTAGAAGTAATCTATTAAATAATATTCAAGGTACTGAAGAGAAGAACAATACTGGAAATTATTGTTATTTAAATGGCCTTCTAACCCGAGGCGGGTCTTTGCCACCCAAAAGACACTACGCCATCTCCAAGAGATGCGTTCAATTCAATTCTGAGGTCAAGATTGCAATGGTTGTCCTCCAGGTTAACTAAACTCTTCGATACAGATTAGGTCGCCAGCCAAAAGCCCGGGAGCTGAGCTGTCAATGTATGGATTGTCATAATAATAATCGGACGTGGGTAGGGCCGATTCATATTTAATTTACCATCTGATCGGATGCTACAGGCACCTTCGGTAGCACATCCGTCACCGAATCAGCACGGAAAGCATAGAATCTACGGTATCAACGTCCGATACCGACACGCGACAAAACTGAACTCAAAAAAATATGCTGAAATTTATACAGTTGAGTAATGAGCAGAAAAGACAGATTTTGGCGTTATTACATATATACCGCAGGGATCTCTAGTATTTATTTATTTGTCGTATGAATACAGAATACATGGTTTTATTTATAATCAAC
>JAGXCT010037021.1:0-16191 GCA_022495035.1 Philopotamus ludificatus
AGAATTATGTTTTTAAACGAATCATTAGCTGAGATAAAAAAAAATAATGAAAACTGTCGTTTTTTACCATGAAGAATACCAGGCTTGGGATTCTTCGCATATTCTATGCAAAAAAGGTTGGGATTAAAAAGGTTAAATATAACTTAGAACAAACAAAAGGGGCTTTAAATTCATTTAGTTTTTAAAATGAAAGGGTAGAGATTTTGATATTTTTTTAAGGACATATGCTATTTATTAGAATATTTATTTGACATAATTTAAGTAAACCAAACTATCTGCTTGATGTTGAGCTTATTTTTTTTGGCATAAATATTTTTTTAAATTATTTAGCTGATCGCAATGAAAAGGTATGTGGTATTAAAACCTCTACCAGATATAGCTCATCAAAGTACACTATTGCAAATGAGCTTTGCCTACATTGTATGCAATCCAATATTGCATCAAGCCGTGTAGGTGGCTTCAGACCCAAATTTACACGACACCTCCACCTAATACTCTGCCCCTCCCCAAAATCCGCCTCCCAAAATATCGATACCTGTTTTTGGCCAGCCCGGCGTGTGCACAATATCGTGTCTGGTGGGTTCATTCGATGTCATCTAATTTTACGATATTGTCCTATGCGAGTGTCGCTGTTGTAATTTTATTAGGCCATCAGCTCTATGGACGTGTTTTACGACTTCCGCCGGCTGTTCCTTCTCTCCCTTACCCCAGCCGTGGCTACCTGGCGGACAGGGAATAATGCCCCTGGGCTTTTATGTCACCGGTGTTTATGAACATACCTGATGCACCGTTCTTTTCTACTCTCAAATGTATCTCCATTGAAAATATGCAATGTCGGACGAGATTCGAGTGTCATTTGACTCGCGGTTTATTACGTTCTACATTTTGAGCAATAAAATGGCATTGCAACGGACCGGCGAATCGTTTGAGACTTGTGCCGCATCAAAAGGCAAATTCTATCTCGTGCACTCATAAAAGTGTACGCAGACTACATCTTAGAAATAAATTTATGGGTTGGGGATTTGAGGAGTCATCCCGCCGTGAGGGATTTAGAGTAATGTATTGGCCCTCGACTTCCTGCTAGGCGAGTGGTGATTTACATGCGATACGAGATCGAGTCCCTCCCTGCAATTGAATAACCGCAGCGGTAGAGTTTCATGGTTATCCTAAATATATAATAGACGGATGATATAAATTAGGGTAAGGATCTGTGAATAAAACCTGATTTGTAAGGGTATAATATATAATATAATAAATACTCAATCTAATATAAACTAATAATATATAATTATGCGTGATGAATTTATCATTTATCTGTCGATTATGTCAAAGTTTCTCTAACGCGACTATAAAATATTATTATTTTAGCTGAACTGTTGTGTCAAGAATTCTACACCTAAAAAATTAAAACATACATTTTATTACGCACGACGATTTACTATTTAAGAATAACACATCTTTTATGCGCGGATTTGTATTTACCAACATTTGTTGACAGGATGCTTATCATGGTAAAATTAAGCTAAACGTTTAGGTTTGATCTTACTCAGTGGTGGCTCGTATAATTTAATAAGTGACAAGTGGCACGTGGCTCAACGAAGCTGTGAGTCAATATGGCTGCGCCGAGTAGCAGCGCGACACGGCGCTCAGCGGCGAGATCCCCCCCCTCGCACTTCGCTACCGGCCGCATCTATCTAATACCCGACGGTGGCAGCGCTGACCAGCAGACAGCGCTCTTGCACTGCACCGTCCGCGTACAAACCGACCAGAATAATAAATATAAATTATGTTTTTATTTTCGCATACATAATCAATAGACACATGAATATGTAATATATTTTTTTTCAATTTGCTTGTGAGTGCTGCAGCTCCGCAGTGTATATGGACGAGCCGCCCTTGGTTACTTACTTGACCGAATACAACCTAATGTAAAAGATTCTAGAAGCGAACTTTACCTAACTCAAATGCCAAAATCAAATTTAACCCAACTGAAACTATCGTGATATAATTTATTTACGTTTTTATGGCAGGGATGTTAAGCTTTTTGTCTGGTGCTTCGAACATATAAAAAAAATATTGTAATTAGGGTTTTGAACCGTTATTTTTTGGTTCAGTTTTCGTTCCGGTTCAATAAAAAAATATTAGTTTCAGTTCCGACTAGTTATTTAAAAAAATGTTTTAATTAGTATTAAAGTATAATGATTATTTTTTACGACAATAAAACGACGATTTTTTTTATCCACTTTCAAGACAATTAAAAATAATTACTCGGAATAAAAGAAAAAAATGGTTATTTTATTAAAATTAAACCGTAACGAAATAAAATATAACAGTTCGACGCACTAATAGTAAATTATATAAATATTTTTTTTACTATAAATAGTAAAAAATAAATTAAACATTTATATAGTATTATTGTTTATAAGCAATACAAATCTATAATACAAATACCAAAAAATCATAAATGTACACCAGTGGCGGATTTATTTATCGCACTGATTTTTTATGTTTATGTACTCGGCTGCTATGCATTTTTTAACACCGTTTTATTCGGGGATATGTAGGAATTTCGTCGAAAGAAATGACTTTTGGCTTAACTCTCCAGATTAAATCTCCAGATCCATTACTTTTTACAGAATTAAATATATCAACCCCTTCTATAGCTCGAAAAAGGAACACCACGCTATAGAAAAATCCGTCATATCGCAGATAATACAAATTTAGGGTTAGGTTTATTAATCATATTCTATAAATTGAACGAAACAATACATTATATATTTATCTATTTACATATTTAGAGTGACTTCGTTATATTTTAGATTGTTTACGCGCTCATGTAACATTTTTTTTGCCATTCAAATGCCTATTGACCTTTAATTCATGCGTCAATGTTTTACATTTTATAAAATATGTATTTGATCTAGAAAATATATCGATTTAAAGAAATCACCGATCTAGAAGAAAGCACTGTAGGAGGGACTGCAGGACATGCCGCTTTATAGCAGTGAGCGCTATAGGAGGGTTGAGTGTAGTTATTTTATTTAATATTATATATTAATTTACCAATTTTAAATAAAACATTAATTTATTTTGTTATATATAAATATATTAACGTCATAAAACATAAATATACAGAAATGTGGAAGTGGGGAACTAAATTAAAAGACATCAACTCTTAAATAAATAAGCATCTATAAAAAAAACTTTATCGTTATTCGTAAAAATAATTTATAAGAAACCATGTAACAAAAAAAGTAATACTGAATGGAAAGAAAATCAAAGACTCGTCAAAATTATTGTATTAACTACACTTCAATGTCTGACATTTATAAGTGATTTTAGAGATAAATATATATATGACAATACAAGTACCAATCCACACATCGATCGTGATGAGAAGTTCTAACTGTTGACAAGCAGGCGGGGAGGATTGTGTATGAGGTGGTGATGCGACACTTGCTTTCGGGGAAGATTCAGCGACACTCCGTCCAAGGTGATTCAATTAACATGGGTGAATTTTCTCAACGACTAACTATTTTTCTCGCCGTTTGCGTCGTATTAAAATATTACATATAAAAATTGCGAGAAAATTCACACAATGTTTTATCTACATTTTTTTTTTGATAATTTGAAGCACTGGCTATTTATTGCAGGAAGAGATGTAGAATGAGATTGTAGAACACAGAGTTGGAGACTGGAGCGGTGCACTTCCGACAATTATGTTGATTAGTTCCATGTTATATATATATATGCGTCATCGTAATAATTCTACAATTCAATTCAAGAAAAGCATCTCTCGTCACTCTCTGTTGAACAATTCGGTCCAACATCTCAAACTGGAACAGCTTGAAATCGATTCGATAATTTTTTTCTACCTTCGCAATGATGCAAAAGGGATGATTCTCAAAAAACTCTCATAAAAAAAGTGCAAAAAACTAATTTATTTCGGTAGATTCTATAAGAGTGCAACAGAGTTGCAGCGAGGGATTCCAATATCGAGACGTTTTTGATTGTTGATGGGGCAGTCGCGCAACAAGCAGAAGTAGTAGTAGTTGTTGTGGTGGTGGTGGTGGTGAAATCGGGTGGATCGGCCAAGGGCGGCGGACGATTGTCGACATGTGGTGGTACGATGGTTGTGGTTGAGGTTGTGGTGGTTGTGAATTGGCACCTGAAAACGTACCAACATCCACGGAGTTCATTATTTTAATTCTCATAATATTAAACCCACTCAAAAAAACGAATAGTTTCTGTTTCAAATTTGGTGGAGATCAATTGTAATTGGATCGCCGATGGCTTCGCACTCGTCATTCGTAAAATAATTAATGATTTAAATGTATAAACAATTTGAAAGCCATTTGCGATACCAACTGATATATTATAACAAAAAATAACACTTTTGATATTGGATCATTTATGTACAACATCCAAATTCCAAAGCGTTCAATATACAAGAAAAATATATTTTTTATCTTACTAAAGTTAAAATATGGCACAGTATTTAATTTAATCATGACTAAACTTTTATTAAAAATAATTATGCTACAAAATACTTACCTCCAGATACATATATTATGAACTTATTATCTATTGACTAAATCAAGTTATAAATTATTATGAGGTAAATATATAAATATTATTGTTTAACATTTATAATAGTCATACTACAAATTCAATATAAGATTATTCCATCAACATGTGCCAGAAATAAAATATAAACGATAGTGAATTTAAAAACGTATCCAATTCAAAACATCTAAAATATTTGTAATGATCAAAAACTGAAGAATTAATACAAAAATAAATAGTTGTTATTGTAAATATAATTGTCAAAAAATAATTATAATCATACCTTCTGCCACCATCTCTTCTTGTGCGGCCAGAAGACATCTCTACGCGAATACGTGTTCCACAACAGCGGCTGTAAAACAATACGCATCATTAAGATATTTAATTTTAAAATCGATACAATATATAGGATAAAATATGTATTTGTCCCCACGTCTGGATAAACTGTTTCAGTCCGAGAAATATAACAAGATATTTTGACCGAAATAGTATGAATTCCAAAAATGGAGGTATAATAATCTTGCACACTTATGACTCAAGCATTTCTGTGTGAATGCAGAAATGGATCTAAGGAGCGTGCTATAATATCACAATGAGTAACATAATACTTACGTTCCATCGAGACCCCTAACGGAATCTTCGGCATCTCTAGAGTCTTCAAACTCGACGAAAGCAAAGCCCGGAGGATTTCTAGCAACCCAAACATTTCTAATAGGTCCGTACTTGCAAAAAACTCGTTCTATCTCATATTTGGAAGCCGTTGAACCAAGGTTTCCGACATACACCTTGCATGAGAGATCCCATTCTCTAAATCGTGATGACATCTTAAACGGCTACTGTAATATAATACAAATGATTATTATTAGAAAAAAGCGTGTAAACATATGGCGTTAGTGTGGCATTAATATTTGAACGAACTCCATTAACTACTATATAACGACAATAAACCATGTTTAATTGGAGTCAGGTATTGCGTATATAGAAATTTGCTGACATTCTGCCTGATTTGACGTGATATACGCGACAATTTTAGGTTATAATATAGCTAGGTTATCCATAAGGTTGAAGGTCGAATGATGCTAAAAATACTTGCATTTAGATGCGATAAAACTGAAGCGGCGAGAGGGCAGAGCCTCAGCTGTGAGCGTCACGCTTCGCCCACAAGCACGCCGGAAATGGATGTTCGTGATGCTGCCAACACAACACAATAAAATTACATTTAATTGGGGGTAACTTTGCCAACTTTTTTAATTTTTAAAACATCTTAAATTAAATCCCTAAAACAGTAATATCTCAATTATTATACTAGATAAAAATATAGATAATGTAGAAAAATTTATTTATTAAAATAATATGACTTTCTAATATATTTTAACCGTTTGAACGCCACGCCGTACAGGTACGTGAAAACGGTCTAACTACCAGCGCCACGCCGTACAGGTACGGGAACGCTACTATGAATTTATCTATGAATAAATAATGGTGGTGTACGGTAAAAATCCATATAATTGGCGTTGCGATTTAAGGGTTAAGTATGACGAAGATATTTTTTCTACATCTACAAATTAAATCCATTACAATATAAAAACATATTTTAATAATATAAAATTGAGTTTTTCGTTATTTTGATTTATTAAAAATAATGTATTTTTGTTGTATTTCTGAATATAAATTCACTATATGAATGAGACAATCATCTGGTAGTATGTTCGCAAGCTTCCACTGAAAAGTGAGGTTATGTATTACTGTCAAAATCAACTTTCCGGCTTAAAGAAACCAACTATAATTTGACGACAAACCCATGTAATATCAATGCTCATATAATTTTATAAAATCGTTTGTATGTATTTGTTTAGCCTTTCTTATTATCTTATCTTATTTTTGCAGAAAGTATGAATTAAAATGAATAATTTAAGATATGCCTATTGTTCATTATTAAAACAACAAATACGGACCTACACTAGCAAATCTGTCAGAGTAAGGTTTGCTCCGAGTCCTACTGGTTACCTGCATTTGGGAGGATTACGAACTGCATTGTACAATTACTTATATGCCATCTCGCACAATGGTAAAATGATACTTAGGATTGAAGATACAGACCAAACAAGAACGGTTCCTGGAGCATTGGAAACATTAATTCAAAATTTGGATTGGGTCGGTATCAATTGCCACGAGGGACCTACACAAGGTGGGGACTACGGACCATATATCCAAAGCAAGAGATGTGATATTTATCAGTATGTATGTGATGATTAATTATGAGTGTCAAATAGTTTTGCTGTAACTTGCAACAAACAAAGTATAATTTTCAATTATGTATTTTTTGCTACGATTTGTTTATTTATATATATTTAAGGAAACACGTACAAACATTAGTTGAAAATGGTTCGGCATATAAGTGCTTCTGCACCGATCGACGTTTAAATATTTTGCGTCGTGAATCCTTACGGACTAATCAGATTCCAAAATATGATAATAGATGTCGTCATTTAACTAAAGATGAAATTAATGAAAAACTAGATAAGGGAGAAAAATATTGCATAAGATTTAAGGTAAATCGGTAAAAATTCATATTATAATTAAGTTATATACATTTATATATAACAGAAATTATTAATCTAGTTATCATCGGACTGTTCGTCTTTTGAAGATTTGATATACGGATCGATAGCTTATGAAGTAACGCTGAATGAGGGTGATCCCGTAATATTAAAATCTGATGGTTTTCCTACGTATCATCTGGCCAATGTTGTGGACGATCATTTAATGAATATCTCTCATGTACTCCGTGGTGTTGAATGGCAAATTTCTACAACTAAGCATCTACTTTTATATAGGTAATTTAAAATTAAACTTAAATATGATAAATAATGATGTTTTTTAATTTTAATTATTATTAAAATCAGGGCATTTGGTTGGAAACCTCCACAGTTTGGGCATTTGCCACTTATTATGAATTCTGATGGTACAAAGCTTAGTAAACGACAGGGTGATATTAGAATAGAAGAGTATAAAAAAAATGGTATTTTACCCAGTGCTCTTATTAATTATATAACATTGGCTGGTGGAGGATTTTCTAGAATTCGTGGAGAAGGTTTGCAACATAATACTATGGAAGACCTCTCAAATATGGTAAAAGTTAGAAATTATTTTCTTTTAAATAATATCAAAATAAATATATATGTTCAAATTTCAGTTTAAACTAGATCTCATAAACTGCAACTCATCGCATTTGAATCCGGAATTACTAACTGAATGTAATAGATTGGCAATCGTGGAGATGATTAAAGACGATGATAATGTAATTAACGAGGTGCAAAACTTGATTAACTCGCATTTTAAGGATAAAAAGCTTGAATCGCATCCTGATTACATACGTGCAGTCTTGAAATGGTCTTCAGGAAGAATAAATAAATTTGAAGATTTGGTTTCTCCGGCCTTATCATTTTTGTGGGTATTACCGGATCACAAATCCTCGTTGGATTTGACGAATTTAGAAATGTTAAAATGTCTTTATGATAAATTGAGTGCCGAAAAAGATGTCAATTTTGAAACGAAACACATGAAGAATTATTTGAAAGCATTTTGTAAAGAAAACAATATCGTATTCAGCAATTTCATGAAATTGATTAGAACATTATTGAGCGGTTTAAACGATGGTCCCGGTGTTGCTGAAATGATGGAAGTTTTGGGAAAAACCGCTACGCTTGAACGGTTAAATATTGTTATTAATGGAAATATTGAATAAATGTTACATTTTTCAAGTGATCATATTTTTTCATTTAACCTATGCTGCAGCATCCCATGTCATTTTTTTTTTAAATATTTTAATATTGTTGATGAAATAAATTTTCTAAAAAGATGAACACAATACAGTCGACCCTCCTATAACGTTTCCTGTAAATCGCTGTTGTCTACAGAATTCTAATATTTTCAAGGTCAATTTAGATATTTCGTAAATCTGTAATAGATTGCCGAGCGAAATAAAGGTCAATGCTCTTTGGTTGACAAGGAATTTTGTAAAAAGCAGAGATTTAGAGGAAACCGACTTTATAGGAGAACCCACTGTAATTAAAAAGTAATAATAAATTCTAAAAATACAGTTAACCCCTCACTAACACAAAAATCAGGACCGTGTAAGTTGGGATAGTGTCATTGGGGGTAAAGCCTGGCACGTGTCGAATACAAAGACGCTAGCCAACGTTTCACTGTATGCACCTCGCAGACGGCCGCCCGGCTTTGTGTGTGCAGCCGAACCCATGTTAAATGAATAATCAGCCTTGTATGTATTCATCGCAATGCAACGGCGTGAATGTGACCGTTCAAGTTGGGGGTTGGCGGCGAATATTTCAAATCAGCGTGTTATTCGGGATAGTGTAATTGGGGGGTCCACTGTATGGCTAATATATAATCCAATCATCAGCAATTGACCTTATCTCTGTTGGCACAACAGCCAATCAATGTTGGCACAACAGCCAACAATAAGGCAACTAATATGGCTACCAATGTCAAGATACGTCAGTAGCTATGTACTATACCAATTAGACTTATTCAATTTTAGAAATTCAAAATTTCACGTATATTTTACTAATTTTCCATGGAAAAAATTACAAAATTCAAGCATGTGATTTTTTAAATAGGACAATTAGTAGACATAATTATCAAATAAATACCATATTTTAACTCATTCTCACCAGATCAGATGTGGCTGAAACTAAATGATATAACAGCGGCATTTACAAGATCACTTTTAAACTATTAAATTGAGTTGTAAATAATTTCACTACATTGTAAACATTGCATCAATTTCAAGGCATATGTTTTAAAGTTCTAACGAAACCTTTGATTAGATTAGATAGCTAAGGTTTCATTATAATTTTAGCTAGGACATTTTAAGTCATTATATTATATACCAAAAGCCGACTTGTCCGCTTTTCCTTGACAACCGTTAACGACCAAATACTGACTAGGTAGCTTTTCACTACGTACTGGAAATAATTTCGGTTATGTACTCGAAATATTTCTCAGAGTTATGTAAATTATTATATCAATTTAAAATTTGAACTATTTATCTAAAAAGATATCACTACAAACTAAAAATATAGAAAATCAATATGCATTATTGTTTGTCAAAATTTTACATGTTTGAATGTTGGAGTAAAAGGAGACTCTGACGTGGAAATATCCAGCACAATTTTAAACAAATCAGTGCAGCTTCTCGCCTAAGATAACGACATAGACATCGTCACCAGATTTCGGACAGGTTTCAAGGATGCATGCCAGCGAATAATGATAAGGGCAATGGACATGTGACTAAGGATCAATGAGATCATGACAAAATACATGCCCAAATGCCAAGGAAGAATCTTTGAACCACTGAGAGTCGAATACAGCTTCAAGGCAGTCTTAAGAATTCAGAAAAATCTCAGCCCATCTATTACAAAAAATATTGAAATTATTTGGAACCATACTGGCAAACTGGTGCTACTTTGAACTCCAACAGCATCTACGGTCGTGATTCCTTTCAAGGAAGAGCAAAGTCAAGCTCTACATAACTCCCATCAGGCCCGTCTTAACATACGGGTCTAAATATTGGGCTCTAACAAAGCAAGATGAGCAACGACTGGATATCCTAAAGAAATGGATTTTGAGAGATATTTGGAGCTGTAACCGACAGCGAGCAACGAGGAGCTGTATCGATTATACAAGGTATATATACCGGCCACAGCTGTCGTCAGAATGGCCAGACTCCGGTGGGCCGGTCAAGTGTCAAAGATGTCAGACAGACAGACACCAAAAACGCTTATGCTCCAGAGGAAAGGAAGACCAAGGCCAAGGTGATTGGACTGTGTATAACAGAACGCTGCATCATTGAAACCTAATGAAAGTTAGAGCAACATGGCGGCAGGCCGGATGTGCTGGGTGGAAAATAGTGCTGTTGCGCCTATGATGATCTTTCATAAAAACGAAATGTTACTAGAATGAATGACAATACGAATTGTTTTGCTCATAAACTTCAACTCCCACTTGTTAAACCATAAATTACGAAAAAATTTTCAACCTTGAGAGCTATCTTAGGCCGGCTAGGTAAACTAAATATTAAGAATCCCAAAAAGTATAATGTCGAGATTGTTAAGAAGCTTCTATTTGCCCGAGTATACTGAAGGTCATAAATGTTTTATGAAAAATTCATAACAATAGAACTTTTAAAGCGGAAATTATGATTTTTTTTGTTAACCGATCCGTCACGGCGGCTCGAAACCAATAGCTCTAGGCTAAGATGTGCATTTTTTACAATCAGTACAAATTTTGTTGGTTTTAAAAGTAAAACTTCGTATCGTTGATAGTGTTAACGTTATAAAATTTAGCCATAGACTTGATGCACAATCTAAAAGTGGATTGGCAACACATAAGCAGAAACAATGCATTTTTCTTTTAATTAACAGTAAAAGGACAATAAGTGCAATGGAGAAATGATTTAAGAAAATTGTTTCTATGGACCTATGGACTATTTTGGGTCTATGAATTTGTAATGGAGAGTATCAACTGGATGAGAATAACAAAAAAACTGTATTTGCAATAACACTTCTCACTCACTATACTAACCATTTTTGAAGAGATTTGTCATTGACGTTAAAAATGGATAACATAAAAAAAATCAACAACAAAGACTGGATTAGATTAATAATCATCGATAAGCTATTAAATAAAAATGACACATGAAGTGAAGTTTATTTATATCGTACACTTGTCGGCAAGGTAAATAAGAAATAGTCACACGATTGAGATATCCATTAGTTAATCATGTACGAGAAATAAGTTTTTAAATATATAAATATTTTTCCGAACCAAGAGAAGTTATGCGCATTTAGTGTAAACTCTCATATTTACACAAACACACAAGGTTTATAAAATAAGTAACTACAATGAGGAAATAATAAAATAAATATAATTAATAGTTAAGTAATTTAATTACAGATTTTATATGGGAAATTTGTATAATGGTCATACATTGTCAATAAGAAAAAAAATAAACAATAATTTTATTTATTTAAACTTTCTACTGCCTCACGAATTTAACTCGATTCTTATACATTTTTTCCGAAATTTCAGAGCAATTGTGAAAGTAAATATTTTGTAAAACTGATAAAAATAATATTTGCTTCTGTGCCAATTAAAAAGTACATATAATATTTTATAACATATTAATGCGATATAATCATAACGATTTATATGTACAATTTAATTTAGCCGAATATCAAAATGTAGATCATAAAAAAATTTGAATCTAAATTAAAAAAAAATATCTAAATAAATAACGATCATTTTGATAAACTAGAAGTAGATGCGCAAACCATTGCAAAATATTGAAATATTGCGCATTACCAATAACGAGAACCAATCACCAGATAAACATAAATGAATTATTATTCAAATGGTTAATCTCAATAATTTATTATACATTGCATTATCTATTTATATTATACGAATGTTAGCGAATCAGATTGGTGCTTTAAAAGCTTCAACCGCAGCAGTGTTTCCCTGTGTGAATCGGAAACATCATCCGGTATTGTTTAATAATTAACGTTTAAAAAAAAAATAACCGAATATTGACTGCGATGATCACTTCAAACATTTTTCGAAGTAAGTTGAACCAATGTAACCGCCGCGCATCGCTTTCTGGACGTGCGCTTCAAACGACTTTCGTGCATTCTGTAATTCCTCCGCCGCTTCTTTATTCAATGGATCTTCGGGATTGGGTTCCTACGAAAAATTAAACAACATTAGAATCGAAACTTCTCAACAAGAATATACGATAATCGTACTTTTATAATAATAATTTATTTTTATTTACCAAAAAGAGATACTGTAATCCATAAACAACTGAGTTAACTGTGAGGACAGGTTTCCAGTCTTCTCGTAAAATGTTTAAGCACACATTCCCCTCTAAATCAATGTTCGGGTGATATACAGCAGTCTCACATTTTACTTTAGGTGGTTCGTGTGGATAGTTTGGACCTACCTGAAATTTTAACAATCAAATATCAAAATTAATCCTAATAATAAATAACAGGGACAGCTCGTGACCTTAAAAACAGGCGGGGCAAAATGAGGTTGAAGTGCCACTCCTTTTTTTAAAAAAATGACATATATTTTTAGTAGTGAGGTCAAATTGAGAAAATAATAAAAATAATTAAATTTTTTTATTGCGAAATTAAACAAAAATATTTTTTATTTACATATAAACATCAACATAAAAGTTTTTATTAATATTTACATTAACTCTTGTCCGCAAAGTGTGAAACAAGGTTACACGAGCGTTCGAAAATTTTGAACCGGCAATCGATCAAATTATGGAAACTTAAATTTTTATAAATCAGTTGATGATGAAATTCAAATTCCAGAAAAGAGAAATACAAAATATAGTAAAAAATGCTGATGGCATAGACCAGCGGGGCATATACAGGACTGCCCCAAACGGAGCTTTACACAGTAATCAAAAAGCGACCCACTGTATACGGTAATATAGAACTTTTATCTTTAGCTCCACTAAATAGCCAAACAACAACACTCGTTCGCGTTATACCAACAGCTAAACTGAGACGAGCAACCACGTGTCCAGGGCATATAGACACCTACCCCGAACAGACTTACACAGCAAACAAAAAGCGACTTTTGTATACAGTAATATATAACTTTTCTCTTTACCTCTACTACCTAACCAAACAACACTCATTCGCATTAAAGCTAGCGACCACGTGACCATGGCGGATACAAGAATGCCCCAAACACATACGAATACGGTTCTGTTTGTATATTTCAACTAATTATTATTTTTTTGTTAGGAGAAATGTGTGTGGGGCATTGCCTCGGTTGCCCCTAAGTACAAGTCTGATAAATACCATCTAGCATGGAAATGAAACAATATATCCCTAATTAAATGCTATATAAATTCATAGTTGAGTCGTAATAACTTACTTTGAAACTAAAAACAAATCTTCCCCCTCGATAAAATCCTTCATCGGGGCAAATGATGAGTTTAAAATTTAAAAGATCGTCAGGATCTGGAAATTCCGTGTTACATGTTTTTGGCAGGTTTAGTTCGTTTAAGTCTGAAAATAAAAAAATATTAGTATCTAGTAGAATGACCGACATTATTTTTTTTATCTGTTACCCTAGAATTTAAATCTGATGATTAAATATTACATTAACTTTAATACTAATGACGATGTCCATTACTCCGAGTGTGCATACCAAATGACATAAACGTCAAACATTGATCAATTACCGAAATGAAAACCCGTAACTAGTAATACAGTGAATCGGTAATCAACGAGTTATGCATCACACATTTTGCAAGTTCATAGTATTTTTTTATATTATTAGCACATTAGTACTGAGTAATATTTAATCAGCATCGTTGCAAGATATGCGCAACTGTGACTATTTATATAATAACATCCTCAAGTTTAATTATGACAGTTTAACCCTTTAGATGCGAAATGCGGATAAATCCCAATCACTTTGCAAGGCTCTTAAGTGCAAGGTGCGGATTTATCCCACGCCCTGTTAAAAATTAGTCGCTTAAGTGCGAGATGAGGTTTATCATAATACTATTGAATATAACTTTGTTTCCCATTCCGACATACCTTTGTCGAAAAATATCGTCAATTTTTTTTAGCTCCGATAAATTAACGCACGTTAAGAAATCGCCCTTAAATATTCAACTATATTTTTCTTGTCTAATTGACTTATTTCATAAAATCTTAACTCGCACATAAAGGGTTAAGGAATAAACTTATTAAAAAAGATATTAAAATTGACATAGATTATTTCCATTGTTATATTTTTTAGTATTATTAAAATTTGTAAACAAAACAAATTACATTGGGAATAGAGTTCAGAAGCATTTTTTTCTCTTCCGAAAATTTACCAAGATATTAATTTCTTGGAAAATCACCCATTTGAATATTACCTGCAGTTAGCAACAATTGGCGTTGCAGAAGACTCACCTCGAAGGTTGTGCATCAATCTTTAAGAGCTTAAGGTGCTGAATTTTTTACTCAATCCCGATTTGATTTACAGATGAATTTCTTTTTACGTTTATTTGATATATCTATTATTATAGAGAACGATGTAAAAAATATATTTAATATTATATGGATTAAAAATTCTAATTTTTAAAAGATCCCAAGTCACAAAGCTCAAAACTTATTCTAAGAAAGGATTCAGTCAAAAGTCTTTTGCAACATTCATAATATTGTTACATACTAAATTGTGACAGATTTTATGGATATATAAAAATCATTAAGGCAATTACGACAATAACATTCATCATCAATAAAGTGACCAGTTGAAATGTTTACAAAAAAACTGGTACTGATTATTGTTTCATATTTCATATTTTTTTTAATAACCCCTTTGTTCCGGCAGAGTATATGTTTTAATAAAAACCCTTTATGCTTGAGATTGTATGTATATTAATGATGAATATTTATGCAAAATCCGACGATGGTACGTCTTATAATTGATTAACTGCATAGTTCATGACATTCATTGCAAATTTTATTTTTTTTGCCTTGTAATACATAAACCCACGATGAAAATAGCTGTGCTTTATTCCGAAAACTCATGATGAAATTATTTTAAAACGGTATTCAATTCTACAGACGAATTATCCCTTATCTATTGATTAAAGGATTTCAAAATGTAAATCGCCATATGATCCCTTTGTCAAATCGACGAGTGCAACCGAGTGCAGTGATTCTTCACCTCCTTTAACCTTGTGTTCAAAGGACGAGGAAACAAAGGGAATGGAAGGGCAGTGGCGGCGCACCTTTGGTGATGCGCAGGTGCGCGGCGGAGGCCCGTTTGTGTGGTAGCGCGCGGGGTCCGCCCTCCTCCTCCTTCTGCTGCTTCAGCGAGAACAGCTTGATCATGGCGCCCGCCGCCGCACGCTGACAACTGCGCACGACTGCCAACACAACACGCCCGCCCAGCCAGTCGCTGGCAGCCAGCTTGTCCAGCTGGCACAACACTGAAGCTTTCTCTAAAAATTATCCATAACCTCATCAATACAAGCCATAATTTCATTCATTTAAATTATTAAACCTTCAGTTTTACTCATTTTTATTTATTATTATCTAAACAATGCCACAATTGTATTACTAATAAGTTAGTTAATATTAATGTTATATATTTATTCATTAATATAAGATGTACTGTGCTTCTTCTAAAATAAAATCTATTTTGAAGAAAAGGACTAACATGATTTTTATGAATACTTGTAGCATAAGCTAACCCCTAAAAAATTGACCTTATCGTTGACAAATAAAAATCGCCTAAAATAATTCATACAGTAAACCCCCAATTCTACTTGTCCGAAATTCACGTTTCAATTTTTACAATCCCGTTTTTAACCCCGCAGCTACGTTTTCCCTCTACTCTAATTATGTTTTATTTATCAGGGGTTTTACTGTATATGTAAACAGTGGAACTATCGTAAAGTGTGACTTTCTGTTTTAGTTTTATGAGTATTTTTTCCCCATTGATATTACTTTAAAAAAATGATGTCGCAAAAACGAAGAATAGAATTTATGTATAAATAATAATAAAATTCATTAA
>JAGXCT010037021.1:23853-99970 GCA_022495035.1 Philopotamus ludificatus
CATTAATTCGAAGACCTGACGACATGTTTCGTAAAACATCTGGTATTTAAGAAAAACTGATTCATTTTCGAGTGAAAAAGAGCTAATTAACGCAAAAAATACAGTGTTTATTATGTTTATACTGAATTTTAGTACAAAATTAAAAATTTTGAGTCATAAAAATTCATTCGCATGCAATTTTAAATTGAGCTTGTTTTTGGCATACTGATTTTTGACATCATTTGATTACAAGCACACATTGACGAGCGAATCCCACTTTTTCGCTTTTACATAATCGATTGGGTCATCGATTAGCAATTCCAATTTTGATGCAATTATTCTTAATTATACTGCAGCCATTTGGATAAAAATAATTGACATAATATGCAATTGAAATGGTGGTTTTTAAAAAAATGATAATAACAATCAATACTGGAAGAAGTGAAAAGATTGCACATTAATTTGGCTGCGATCTTTTCATTCGACAATATTATTTATTCAATTAATTTAATAAGTAATAAAAAAAGAATAGTCTCCGTCACTAATCTTACTTGATTAATTTGGAACAATTTAATTATCAACATTAATCACTGATGTTGTAATTGTTTGTAATAAAAAAATGCAATAAATATAATCTTATCAAAATTTTTATTAATGTGACGTATGAACAAAACTTAAATATTGATAGCTTCTAAACAAAGATCAATAAAAATTAATGTTTCAACATACGTGTGTTCATTCCATCATTCGGTATCCAAAAGTACAAAAATCAAAGTAGACTTGTTGGCGCAGTGGTAAATATGTTGTCTCTTCCACGAATTAAAAAATAAAATATGTCTAATTCCGCAAAATGAGTGGGCGGATAAAATGTGTCGAGCAATGTAAAAATTAAGGATATTCCCGGAAAATGTATCAGGAAACATGTACAAAGAAATCACCTTCGAATGTTCTTTGTTTCGAAACGTACGATGAGTAGCTTACATATAATTGGAAGAAAATTATACATCGTGCAACCGACAGAGATAACCTCGTTTTCATTTAGAGCAGATTTTACACATTTTATTTAAATCAAAGTATTATTTTTTATTTAATTGTAGAATTAATATAAAATATATGTATCGAAATAAATGTATCAACAAAAGAAATGGCTCCATTCCAGAAACGTGGTTTGGTCTATGGCGCAAATTCTGCGTACTTAGAGACAAATATTTACGCTGTGATAAAAAAACAGATTTTGTTGATGCTGTTCGATAACATCTACGCATTTGAATGAAGACGGCCAATTGAGAATAAAATGTAGTCGATTAAAATTTGTATTTAAAAAACATACAATTCCTTACTTCGTGTTTATAAATGTATAGATTTACATGAATTTCCACGCAAAAAATATCATAATAAGTTTTATTTTTATGCGCAATTATTCGCAGTTATTCGGAAATGAATGTCGTCTTTGAATATTGCTGGGTTTAGATGGTTAGTTATGTTAAGCCTGGTGTTGTGTCATCACGTGTTTTGTTCATTTTTAATTTCATCAACATCTCGACTTTCAATATTTCAATAATTAAAAAAAAAACTATATAACTACTGCAACAGATAAAATATTCATCATATTGATGGATGTGTCTAAAGTTAAAGACATTTAAAAGTAGTAAGTGGATTACCTGCTTGAGTGGAAGTGGATTACTTGAATAGCTTGTAAGTTTTAGATGGAATAATATAGATTTATCCCATTAACAAATTTTTTAACCTGAAAAAACACTAATGGCGATACTATGAATATATTGTTAACAAGTTAAAAAAAAAACCAGATGAATAAAGTGAATTTTATTTTTAAAAAAATCCGAGAAAGATAGTTTAAGGATTAATTATCTAGTGTCGTTAATTACTTTATCAATTGAGTTATTAATAATATTAATTACATTATTTCCGTATAACTTAATATTTGCACAAGATGCGAAATTAGAACCGACACAAGTGCGTAATTCCCAGGTGTCCAACGTTTGACAGCAACAGCTTCACAACAAAACCATGTGATCATGTTATTGTTTGGCGGGTGCGAGCGAGTGAGACGGAGCTAGGCGCCTGCGCCACTTCTCGCTCCCCCGTCGCGAGGAAATAAATAGAGCGCTTTCCTCATTTTCCTCGCAGTTGACGTTTGGCAGTTGTTCGTTGGCGGTACGTTTGAAGAGGACTCGGGAGTCAATTCTTTGTGTGAAAGTGAATCGAGCCAGTAAGCGGTGCGGAAAAAGAGAAACAGTTCAGTGCGACCACAGTTCTGGTGTGGCAAAACAGTGCAATTAGAGGAAAAGACATTTGATCGTCGATTTCTGCTAGATTAATTCATAATTAGAAAGCGTACGATACGACTTTTTTTGTGAAAAATTTATCGCACGTTCGATGGTGCGAGCAATTCGATTGTAACAGTCCAACGAAAGATCTGCCAAACGTCCCTTGATCGAGTTTATTCGAAGTAAATAGTAGAGAACACAATGAAGCCCCCATCTCAATTCGGAAATGACATCACCAGCCAGGCCAACAACACGGAGATTGACCCTCGGATGGGTGCCATGATGGTATGCACCAGGCTGGCAGGGAGAGCCATCATCAGGGTCGTCGGAAGGTGCAACGATGCACAAGAAAATAATAATTTAGGTAAATACATGAACAAAGACACAAAACGTCATCTGCGCTTGTCAAAGATGTAGTTATAAAAACAATCATATATCATAACAGAAATAAAGTAGACCATACGCTAAAAAGCAAAAAAATACAATTAACAATAGACAATTGACAAGTCTTTTCATAGATAATATGACATTATACAAATTGATGATATGTAAAATAATTAATAATTCATGCAATAACATACATTTACATACTTCAACAAACTAAACCGTCTATTATTATATATTAAATTTAATCCAATGAACAACGTGTATATTTTCCTTTGCCGATACCCATAGGTTGTTTGAACTCAATCCAAAAATAAATTGCCGAAACGAACTTAATAGCAACACGTGCGCTATTAATGCATATTCTAAAAACGGAATAAGATTTTATTTAAAAAAAATAAAGGATTTTCCTTATATATTCTATTTAATTTGAATCAATAAAGATGAAGGACTGATATTTCAAGGTGAAATGAGACGGAGCTTGTTCTCAAAATGCATATGAGTTTATGAGACAAGGGTCAATGAACAATTTGATGTTCAAACACAAAGAGATTTTTTTTTATCAAATTGATGTATAATAAATAACATAAGAAGACAGTCCTATAGGGTTTTCAAAGTCAAATGATGATTACGTTTCCGTATACGTATGATAATGAATTATTCTAAACGGGATCATTTATCGCGAAGGTCAGATTATGGCCTCTAATAAGTAGTCAATATAATTTTATATAAAACACAATCAGATTAATTAAAATTTCAGCATTGATTGTTTTATTTAAATTTTTCGTTGTTTTTATAATCTTTTTTTTTAATTAGACTTTGATTAGATCATAACATTATGCTGGTTTTAAACATGTATAATATATAAAAAAAAATCTTCTGAATGATTTCTTAAATAATTTTCTAAGTAAATATGCGTGTCTCGTGAAAGATTCCTCAAGGTGATTTGTTTTGCGACACTCGCTTCCTGAATTGCGTCTCAGTTATATTAATTGGTCTATCAATATACAGAGAAGTGCATTTTCTAAACGCAATTCCACTTTATAGCTCATTTATCTCCTTATCTTGTTACAATAAAAAATTATTACAATAAAATGGAAAGATAATACAACTGAATGTGTCACAATACCGTCAAAGGATTTAGATTGAATTGCCATATTGCAGGATGTAAAAACATTCTCATGCGGAAGAGTTAGTATAGATACATATCCAAAATTATATCAATATGGATGTATACCAACAGTAAAAGGTCACAATGACCTTCCCTTATACTATTATGGTATCATAACGTGAAGTTCAAGAAGTATTTACCTCATATGGAAACTAAACGCAACCAGGGTCATGCGGATGTAAGCACATGTCTTTCTCTGCTGTCGTGATATTTTATTTATAAATCTTATCACAAGACAAATAATAATCCTGTAGTATATTGCGTTCTTATAAAATATAATTTAATTAAACTTAAATTTATGGAATATATCCACATTCACTTTATTACCTATCCAACCAGCAACCACGCGATTAAAGATATTGTTTTGAATTGTACAACAATGTTTGATTAATGCGACCACATTTTATAAAATTCCTGTAAACAACTTGGATTCAAACCTTTTTTTAATCATTTGTGGTTATTTTTTGTCCTAATTGCGGACATTTGTATTATTGTAATTTAATTTTCGTTTTAATTTTTTTTCAAGTCATGATACTAAATATTTTGATCATAATATATAAACAAAAAAAAGCAAAAACGTTGAGTAATTCGTAACATACGGTAACATAAGTGCAAGTAATAAAATGGTATATTTATTTTATTAGAACATTATATATTTTCTGCTCCATAAAGCAAACCTAAATGTTCATATCATTATTTCTGCCACATCGTGCAATTCATTTATAATGTTACGCTCGAAAAATATTAAGTTTGCTTATTACACATTAAAAGCAAAAATTTATTCACGGTTGGCAAGAAAATCGAATGATTCCACTATTTATGTAATATTTATTTCGTAAGTATGTTTAAAGAGTATTGCATAAAACAATTATTTTTTTCGAGATTGGTGCCACAAATAATTACTTATTTTGTAAAAAAAAATATATAATTTTTAATCTTATTCATGAAATATATATAATATTTTAAAAAAATAAGATTTCAAAAAAAAAATTGTATACTATCGAAGATGCGTAACAGGAATTATACAAGCAATTAATTAGCATCATTATTTAATAATATTGCATTGTAATTCGCGAGGAAAGTGAAAGGAGGTGGATTGTGTTCGTGTGAGTTTGCACAGATCGGAAGTGAGCTTCATAAATTGACGAGATGTTAATCCAATTGTTTTCTATTCGCAATTATATTGTTATGATGACAAGGGACCATTATAAAACGAATAAAAAATAGATTTACATATCAATATCGAAAATTTACAATAATTTAATCGGAAATTATAAAATTTAAATACAAATGAATATTTTAAAAGCTGCCTAATTAAATAAAACATATGATAAAAATATGAGTACACCTTCTCTATTTAAAATTATTTGCACGGTTGGCCGGAAAGTTATTTGTAAGAGGCTATGGCAGAAATTTTTATTGCTAAGATGTATTTTTAAAAATAACTTTGACATGGCCTCTTCCGTCGCTCGGGTTATTCTTCGTTGCCAGGATGCCGAAGAAAATAAAAAACTAGGTATATTACACGATCAAACGATGTTAGTGACCTATTGTAAACGGTCATATTATTTTTAAATGAAGACAATGAGTTTAATTGTATAACATGGCATATAAATAGTATCACACCAGTTAGCCATTTTTATTTGAATGTCTGATACTAATAACCTCTAAATTTTTGACAGATTTATCAGAATGCCAGCTAATGCAAGTGCCGGATGCAGTTTACCATCTGCTTCGTCACACAGAACTACAGACATGCGATTTAAGTGGAAATGTCATAACAAAAATACCTCCTAAATTTGCAGACAACTTTAACCTTATCACAGGTATTTCTGACTTATATTATATAATATATGACTGCGTAAATTACAAGCAGTAAAAACAAATGAAAGTTTGTTACAATATATATAAAAATAGTGTAATAATTTGACCGATAAAATGTTTATATATATATATTTAATAATTTCAGATCTTAATCTTTCACACAATCAAATGTCTCGGCTACCTGATGAGTTAATAGGCCTCCGTGCTCTTCAGCGACTCGATATCTCGCACAATTCATTTATATCATTGCCACGATCAGCAGTGCAAGCTCCCAGTTTGATAACTCTCAATGCCAGTCATAATCACATAATAGGTATGCATTATATTAATTAACATGATACATTTTTCTTTGAATTAATCATTAATATTGTACGAATGGAATTTTTAGATGTAGACGTGGAACTGATCATCGACTCACCTTCTTTGAGGCGATTAGATTTGACAAACAATCCATTAACACCAAATTGCCATTTGAGACTTAGGGCTCTGCCAAGGCCAACAGTTACTGTTAGCGAGAGAGAAGTGGAAGACTGGGAAGACTTAACTATCTGATAAAATAATTTGTGTATGTAATATGATTCCCTGTTACGGCTATATTAGCATTTTACTAAACAGGCTATCATTTTATATAAGGGTATCAAATTGTATTGCGTTGATATTATGAAAAGAGAAATGATATCATTATTAAATATATATCAGAGGATCCCTTGCAGAAGTATTGCTGGATTAAATGCATGTTGACTACTGCATTTGATAATTAAATTATTATATTATATTAAACTATTTTTTTTTAGTATTAAATACTAACCAAAGTATTATAATCTTTTGTAAATTATATATTATGTATGTATACATACTCGTATCAATTTATAATATAGGGGATCTGATTTGATAGCTTTAATTTATCATTACGTAACTATGTAAATGTATATTATTGGTATTAGGTACAAGCGCAAAGTTACCATGTAAATTTGTACATGTAAGTGATGCTCTCTAACAAGATCACCCTAATAGTTTCATAGGATTTTTATATCTGAATATATAAAATATTCAAATTTTTCCCTGTATAGGAATGAGAAAAATGAAATTGAGGATTGGACAGAGTAAAAAATATAATATTTTTATAATATAACAATCTTTGACAAACTATAGTTTTCCTTCCTTGAATGTTAGGTATGGATAGGCATAAACTCGGTGCTATTAATCTTTGGTCATTGATGTTGTGATATGTGCCTTCAGAAGCTAGATTATTTACATTTGTTGCAACTAAACCAACCAAAGCATAGTTGTATATTGTTATTTACAGCAATATTATATTATATGAATAAAATGTGCAATGATTATAAATCTCAGTATTTTTAGCGGTGATACTTAAACTGTTGTGTTTTTATATATTTTTAAATGTTGTATTAAGATGTAATTTGTGATTTATTTTAAAATATGATGTGTACTAGTGAATTAGTAAACATATATAACAAATTACTGAAAATATGATTTTACACTATTTTTTATTTAGCAAAATTTGTTACATGTATCGCTTTTTAATTAAAATGAAATTTTTATGTTTTGTTGCCATTTTCACGCTTGAATTTATGATTTTACAAACGGCATTTACTTATATTTTATTCAATTATCATTATTTTTGTAATTTTGCACTCCCAATTATATAAATATAACAAATTTTAATACATGCTTTTAACCATTTTGTTTAGATCTTGATTAAATGTGCAATTTATGTTAATTAAAAAAAATCATAAGAAAAAATAAATCATAAAAACATTATTTATCGTATTTTTTTATTTTATACAATGAAAATTGCTGATAATATTCTAAATATCTCTTTATCTACAATGAACGCAAACTTAATTGATTGAAATTATCTATATCTATAGACTTAAAAGTATAAAGATGTCAATTAAGAATATTAATTGAGAAATTAAATAAAAGTAGTTTGATGAAAAAAATGGGTAGAAAATTTTTCAATTTCATGGATTATACGAGTATAAGCCACGAGACACTCACTCGTCGGGCGTATGGGCCTTACCAGTCTCTTAATGGTAGTCAAGACCAAAGGAACCTGAGTCTCACAAGTGACGTAAGGGATCTCCTTTTGTGTCCATACTGCGGGGACCCAAGCCCTCTCAATGCTAGTCTCAATACTTTTGCTCCTTTTCCTTCTTTCCAGGGGCATCCTCTTTGAGGTCTTTCCCACGATAAAGGATTGCTATTCCGCGACAAGGTTAATAATCACTGGTGACTCGTTAAC
The DNA here is from genome assembly GCA_022495035.1 of Philopotamus ludificatus. Taxonomy (NCBI): domain Eukaryota; kingdom Metazoa; phylum Arthropoda; class Insecta; order Trichoptera; family Philopotamidae; genus Philopotamus; species Philopotamus ludificatus. The sequence continues at coordinate 31,766 of JAGXCT010037021.1, forward strand.
CCTTTAGAGGGCAAATTAATTATTTTGGAATTATAATTTCAACTATAACATTTTAAAATACTTATTAATAATCAATAACAATAAATTAATTAAAGAGCGTTCTCGACAACATATTACAGTTATAAGGTTGACATTTCTATGGGCGCCTCATGGAAATATAGACCTTAAAGCGACTGGTTAATATATTAACCAATTTCAGCCCTCTAAAGGGTTAAAAGAAGATAACACCTAGAGAAGAGGCAAACCCCCTCCTACTTGCTTGGACACAATCGGGAGGGTAAAATCTGATACCAACAGTAGTATAAGATACACGTCCAATGGCAGCAATGACCAAGACAGGGAAACTCTATTGGTATATATATATTGGATGCTAACTTTAAAGTTAGATAAAGAAAAATTTTCATGTGGTTTGATGCAATCATGCAGATTGGAAAGAGTGTTTAACAAATTATTATTAACAAGTTAATGACCTCATGAGTCTAAGTAGGGCTTATGTTGCCGGCTGAGGACTTATGTACGAGTCCTCTTCCTATGTTTCGCTGGTTTAAAATAGTCTAGCACCTGTCATCAGATGATAGACTATTATTTCTTCTTCCTTATGTGACTTGTCCATTTGTTCTACCTGTTTTCGGTTTTTCTCTATATTTTTAACTATTTTTATCAACCCTATAACAATTCTGGAGCCTCCAATCCGGTTGAGTTGCGAATGCTGCAGAGCCACAACAGTTTCATTCTTTCCAACTACCGTTTACCATCCACTTTTCTCTCCATGGGGCTCTCTAGAAAGTAACACATTGGTCTACGAATTTTATGTCCAATTTTACAGTTTTTACAGTGTCCGGATGCTCCCGCTTCCTGTGAAAAACTTCGACATGTTCTGTCCATAGAATCTTGTTCGATAATACGTGATAGTGATAAATGAAAAAGTACCAGATCACTTAGTAATTTTAAAAGATGAAAGATAGATACAAGAAAGTAACTGCGTCTAAAAAAGTGTGGGTCGGTAACCGGATATGACCTGATCTCGCTACACCACTGCATGATCGTTAAGATTGTTAAATATGTAAATCATAGCTGGAAAAACTTGTACCTTGTTTAAGCTCACTATTTGAGTATTTAATACTTATTTAAAAAATCTAATCAAATCATATGCATTTAATTTTTTTAATCCTTTAAATAAATACATATATTTATTCTTGATAAAGTCATCATCAGACTTTTTACGATTGAAAAAAATAAAAAAGTAAGAACATAAAAATAATTAAATCGAGAGCACACTAATAAATGAGCTGGAGGTGCGTATACTATCAGGTCTTATATATAACGCTACACAATTTAATTAACTTCTAGTCTATGGATTGTATTTTGTGAAGCGGTACGTAATTTGTCCATCACATCAATTTGTTTGAGCACATGTACGATGATACATTGCTTAATCGTTATAAAATATATATTTGTTAGATGGAATCGATTGAATATCTTAAATTGGTTTAGAAATAAATAATAGTTGTATGCAATATATATTTTTAAAAAAAGTTACATGATAATTTTTGTAGATTTAAAATGATCTTCATAAAATTAATTTTATGGGGGACGTTCGCATCAGCAGTATTATGTCAAGGCAATGAACAGGAAGCAAGGGAATATATGAACAGATTAAATAACGACTCGGCAAAGAGAAGAAATGAAAATGCTCACGCCGAATGGGCGTACAGTTCCAACATTACGGCGGAAAACGACGCAAACAGAGTAAATACGATTTATTTATTATTTTACGAAATATTCTATACAATAATTAATTGTATTAATTTATTTATTACAGCTTAACGTGTCTTTGGTAAATGCTGGTCTCGACAAACTGGCATGGGAAGAAACAATAAAGTTTAATTGGAACGATTTTCAAGATCTCGAATTGAAAAGAATGTTTGAAAAATATTCAATAATCGGAAACGCAGCGTTGCCGGATGAGAAGTTTGAACAACTCAAACGCGCCATATCCGAAATGCAAAGCAATTACGCCACATCGAAAATTTGTGATTATTACAATCAAACAAAATGTGACCTAAGCTTAGAGCCAGGTGTGCTTTTTTTATCATTTGGGATTTTAGATAGTATTGTATTGTGCTTATGGGATTAAACATGAAATTGAAAAGATGGATGCCGATAGTGATTAATTATGATAAAAAATATATATCTAATAGTAGAATCAAGTATTTAAATAAAAACTACTCGTTCTGAGATATTTTTAATCCATACATTAATATTGAATTTCAGAAATCACTCAAATTTTCGCAAGCAGCGAAAATCCCGAGGAATTAAAACACGTTTGGGTAGAATGGCACAAAGAAGCCGGTAGCAAAGTGAAAAACTTTTTCACTGAATACGTCGCACTGTCAAACGAAGCGTCTAGAATGAACAGTAAATAATAAATTCATTTTTACTATCATTTTATTCTAATGTACTCGAATATTTTATTTAAATTTAAAGATTTTACCGACAATGCTGAAAACTGGTTAAGTAAATATGAACAAGATGATTTCGAAGATGTAATGGCAAATATTTGGATCCAATTGAAGCCATTATATCATCAAATCCATGCATACGTTAGACGTCATCTCAATGAAAAATATGGTGACGAGGTTGTTAATAGAAGGGGTCCAATTCCAGCTCATCTATTAGGTAGTAGAGATAAAATGTCTAATGAAATCAAAGGTTATTATCGAATATTAAAGTATTTGTGTATTTTTAGGAAATGTGTGGGGGCAGTCTTGGTCAAATCTTGAATCGTTCACTAAGCCATATCCAGATAAACCAGATACAGATATCACAGACAACATGATAGCTCAAGTACTTTTAGCTAAATTCTATAAATACATCACACTCTATAGTTTATTAAAGTGATCTGAGATATTCGTAATATTCAAAATAGTTTAATAAAAATATTCATTTTAGAATTACACTCCATTAAAAATGTTTCAAGCAGCTGATGAGTTTTTCCAATCGCTCGGCATGCCCCCAATGCCACCAAAATTTTGGGAAAATTCCATTATTGAAAAACCTAGTGACGGAAGGGAATTGGTATGTCATGCTTCAGCTTGGGACTTTTTCGATGGTGAAGATTTTAGGTATCTTAGTCTTAAAAACTTAAATATCCATTTATTTATGAAAAAATGATGATTATAAATAGATAAAAAATATTTTTTCAGAGTCAAGCAGTGCACAGTGGTAAATTCCAATCAATTCGAAACTGTCCATCATGAGATGGGTCATGTACAATATTATTTACATTATAAAGATCAACCTACGGTATTTAAAGGTGGTGCAAACCCTGGTAATTTTTTGTTTATTATAATAATATAGTTCTATCTTCAGTTTGCAACACTAAGATTAAATCATTCTGATAAAAATACAACTAATACCTAATTTAACTGATATTACAGGTTTTCACGAGGCAGTCGGTGACGTCATATCATTGTCAGTATCTACACTGAAACATCTTAGAAAAATTGGACTTCTAGAAGAAGGGATTAATGATTATGAAACGGAAATAAATCACTTGTATAGAAATGTATATATTTTTTTTGAAAATAACAAATAATATAGCAGCATTGGGGTATATTACTCTGAATTTAATATTTTTAGGGAATCGAAAAAATTGTTTTCCTTCCGTTTGCCTATCTATTAGATGTATATCGCTATGATATATTCCGCGGTGAAACAACTCCAGAAGATTACAACTGTCGCTTTTGGCAACTAAGAGAAGACCTTCAAGGTTTAGAGCCTCCAGTAAAAAGAACCGAAGATGATTTTGATGCTGCTGCAAAATATCATATTTCTGCTGACGTAGAATATGCAAGGTTAGAAAATTATATTATAAATGCGTGTTAATAAAATAACTAAATTTAAAATATTTAATCTTTCAGATACTACGTCAGCTTCATAATTCAATTTCAATTTCATATTGCATTATGTGAAAAGGCTGGGGAATATGTTCCCGGGGATGATAATAAAAAACTTACCGATTGTGATATATATCAAAGCATGGAAGCAGGAAAAGCAATGTCGTATGTTAAATATTCAATTATATATATTCTATCCTATTTTGAGATATATATTTGGAATTATAAATACATTATATTTCAAATGATATCAATTTGCAGAGATATGTTGAGTTTGGGAACATCGCGACCCTGGCAAGACGCTATGGAACAAATTACGGGCCAAAGAAAAATGGATGCTGAAGGTATATTAGAATATTTCCGTCCCCTCGAAGAATGGTTGAGACAGGAAAATGAGAGAACTGGGGAATTAATTGGCTGGGAGCCGAGCACAATTGGTGAGTATTTATATTATTTTTTGATATATTTCAATATATATTTTAATATTTTTTTTTTTTATAGAGTATTGCACAAATAATCAAAAAACATCCAAATCAAAACCAGATTCACTGAACAAATAATTATAATTAACAAATTGTAATTTTATAAATCCACTCATATCAATGTAATATATATTTTGGCCTCATGTGAAATAAATTTGAATAAATGTATTAATTTAATATTCAGATGTTGCCTATTTTTGTTTAATTGGATGTTTTCTAATCAAGCCCTATCTATTGTGTAAATAAATTCTCCAAATCATTCAATTTTATTAAACAATTATTTGATGAGATTTTTTAATCATTGTTTTTATAGAATTGTTTATAAGTTTTACATTCTCAGTTTATACCGGTTTCGTGACATCTTTACTCTTATCCTGTCAACTCAATCAAACGGAAAATATGCACGTGACAACCACGATGGTGTTGCTAGCTCGCTAACGCTTATGGTCATGCAGATGACTTTTGGGAGCGATTAATTTCAATGTTATTGTAGGTTAAAAATAAAACGGGCTGTATATAATGTAAGTTATGCTAAATTAATTGCAGCATATTTTATATATGTTGAAAAGGAATCCGGTATAATTATTATTGATAGATAATTTTTTCCTTTATTTTACAGTTTTTTTTCGTCAAATACACCCTTTTGCAAATCAAATACAACTTTTTACAAATCAAATACACCTTTTTAAAAATTAAGTTAAACTATTAAATATTTTTCAATGTAAATACTTTTTTTATCAGTTCCTTCAAAAATATAAAAAAAAACCGGTTCCACTTTATTTAGTACCTCGATTCTAACCCCAAATTTACGTTTTTCCACTAATTACATTTTTCTAACAGTATAGAAATTTGAAAAATCACTTTCTGGATGTTCGTAGTCGGATTGACATAATTAGCGGGAAAACGTAAATACGACGCTTCAGAGAAGCTCAAAATAGCCTAGGACGACAGACGGTAACTATCAAAGCCGTACAAAAACTCTTCCTCAGCAAAGACCAAGAGCACAAGACGTTATCCACTTTTGCCGGAATGCTAACAAAGGAGGAAGCCGAGAGAGCAAGACGGCCGCTAATCAACGGTCGACAACAAGGACAAAGATAAGAACGATAACAGGAAGGACGTGAAGTTTTACCCGAAAGACAGCCACCGCCACGCTGAATATCTAAAGACAATACCGTGGTGGTGGTCGGAGCTGGAGGAGGGGTTTTATCTGGTAAAAATAAAGCACTATCTCCTAAATTGGGGTGTCTTTTGAAGATTTCCCCTCTTCGCCGCAAGCATGGCATGCAAAGTTTGGGGAAAAAAATGGTTAGTTTAACCCTTTCAGTGCCACGCGTATGATCGTAATGATCGAGATTCTTTCGAACTTTAACTTGTCGTTACATGTAAACTAGAGAGAGTTAAGCAATTATGTTTGTTTTAAAAATCAGCTCATAAACACAGCTAACGTCATAGGAACCATGTAAAATATAAATATGAACATAACCATTCAAATCGCGCATAGTGTCTCAGTCAAATCTCATGCGGCCCCGCAGTAGTACCGGTAACCATGCCTCGGTTTAGCGATTATCAACAATGTTCCACGTACGTTATTTAAAAATTAATTGAAATTCTATAATTATGGTTAAAGTTTATTTATTAATTTAGATCCGTTTTTTTTTCACTTAGAGCATTGCCTACGGGGCGAATCACGGTCAAACATGCGCTGGGACGAGGCTGATTTGTCAAAATTTTATGAAACGTGGCTTTTATAAAAAAAATCGGATTCGAGGGTTACCACAAAATATTATTTCTTTTAATCTTATTTTTAAGTATTTTACCTTTAAATATTGTAAAAACATAGTTTAAATAAATGTCACGTGCTAATTTAAACTGAAACTTCAAATCTTTTTGGATCTGTTGGATAATATATATTTATCTTTTGTTTATAAAGGCAGAATATCTTTTAAATCGTCTAAGAAAAAAACCCACTGAAACTGACACATCTAAAAACTTTGAGATATTCTAAGGATTTACTTGATAATATCGATAATAATAAATAATTCGATAAAAAAATTTTGACAAAATTTAACGCACCTCTCAGAAAGGTTACCCAACCCCGGCGAGGTGCGCGGGTGAACGTGAGCATCTGTGCGTGAATTGGTGAGCCGGCCGACTGGCTGCCGTGATGTGTTGAACCAATTCGATCATTTATTCGATTTATTATTACGAAAATAAAGCGAATAGAGTTTATTTGTTTAATTGAAATGAAAAAACATATCCTAATTCACACGTTTGCATAGATCTCGTATAGGAAAATGATATAATATAACGGTAAAACGTGTATAAAAAACACCTAGTCAAAAATTTGTTAAAAACAGCGTGGCACATATTCGTTCTTAGACCTATAGCATCGAAGCGGTTAAGAGAACTGGATTCCTATACCAAGATATTAAACGGATTGGGCGAACTTCACAGCAAAATCGATGAATTTTAAGATTGCTTTATCACTCCCGCCGGGGGGGAATGTGAGTTTTATAACCACCTCCGTATCTTTAAAAGCTTTATATAGGGGTATTTTTTTCCTGTCTATTAAATAATTGTCGAAATCACATTTTATTTTACGACTTTTGCCGAACTATAGCGATTATGTTTTCAAACAAATAATTTAAATTTAAATTCTCGCGACTATTAATTTTAATTCAGCGTTTAAATTAATTTTTATTCCGATTTGCGTTAATAATTTTCAACATTGCCTCAACGTCGAGTCATTTCACTGTGTATGAGAAAATCATCTGATCTGCGGGGATTTTTGCGCACTGGTCACACTCGCCGTACGGGCGTCTTTGTGACGTCAGGCATCGATCGTGGTGGCGGCGCCATCTTGGTGGGAGAGCCGCAGCAGCGCCGGCCATCCGCGCGCATCGCCCCCGCGCTGCCGGCCCCGCCCGCGCCGCCGCGCCCTGCGCCCCGCCCCGCCCAGCCCAGCCCAGCCCAGTACAGTCCAGTACAGCCCAGTACAGCCCAGTAGCCCCAGGTAGCCGTCGCGTCTTCGTGCCCTTCACGTCTTTGGCCAGCGCTCGACTTTCAAAGTGTTCGGTGCAATGACGTTTGCCGACACTCCGACGTGTGCCCTACTATACCCCTGTGCTACATTATTTGCCGTTCTCGAAGAATGCCCGTTACATTTGAGTTAATCTGATTTCTGCAACCGATCGAGTTGATGTAGCATTTACTGCAAGTCGACGCTTTCGGTATGAAAAAGTATACCGAAGTAATCTCATTTTGATAGCGTCCGCCCATTTTCGACCCCGAGTCGCGACTCGAGGTTAAAAATGACTGTAATTCGCATCGGATGATATGTGCATAATAAATTGTGCGAATATAAAATTATATAACGGTTATAATGTGTAGATTTCGTTAGAGAAAATCGTAATTTTTTCCTAGAATTTATCGACTGAAATTTGTTCCGTCATTGGTGATAAATTTTGGCCAACAAATCTATGAATGTTCGTTGTAAGGCTGAAATATGCCTCGAAATTAGCCCACGTGAATATCGTTTCGTATATTCGTTGCATATATATGATGATCCGTACTCTGATAGGAATTGCCGACTGAAACATAACTGAAGAGCGGTTACAAATTCTGATATGTGCAATGTATTTCGACGATACTCCAATCTATACTAAATGCAAATTCGTTAATCTCGCAAAGATACTTATTTTTGTCTAATAAGTAATAATCGTGTTTAATTTTTATTGATATATTAATGAATTGTTCGCATTTGTGTTGCAGCGAAGGTCCAATTAGCGGCCGAGCGCTTGGTTCTCTAATGGTGGTAAAGTTGCAGCATGTCTGCACTCTCGGCGCCAGCCGGCGGAGGTACCACAACCCAAACAAAACCCTCTACCGGCAAGAGCAAATTTCAGAAATTGGACATTAACAATTTATATTGTCACAGTCGAGTGAGTATTCTCGTTTCCTTTTATTATTATTTTAACGTCGGCGGCGCTGATACATATTTTGTTTGTCCACATAGGGGGAGAATTCGGAACCTTCGTCGGTGAAATCACAATTGAGCCGCAAACATGGCATGCAAAGTTTGGGAAAAGTACCTTCTGCTCGTCGTCCTCCAGCTAACTTGCCCTCCTTAAAAACAGAATCCGGACAAGACTCCTCTTTGAATAGGTAAGCTGTTATAAATAATAAGAAATATTTAAACTAATACGCATATGATGAACCTCTCTTTGATAGGAATTGCCGACTGAAACATAACTGAAGATCGTGTATAATTCTGATATAACTTATAATTACATATTAGCGTAGTATTTTGATTATTGTAAGACTAATGACGATTTTTTTAAATATAGTTCTAATACGCCAAGTCAAGCACCGCCACCGAGCGTGCCGAGTCCAGCTGGAAATACTGCTCCAACTCCTTCCTTATCTACTACGACTGCTGCCCCGGCAGCGCCAGTAGTAAATCAAATATGTCCAACACCGAGCAACACGGTAAGTTTTTTTAATTTTTTTTTCAAAAAATATTTATTTTATAATACCTCAGTAATGTCATCATAATGGAATTTGATATAATATCTTACTAATATCGTTTAAAAATTGTTTAAAATTTAATTTAAGAATAATGTAACGATTAAATCATGGACGCCAGGTTATTATAGTCTAATTAAATGCAAGTGCCCTGACATCCAAGTCTTAATAGAAGTAAACGGTTTATAAAAGTACAACATTTCAAAAACGAAACCTATATATACACGGTTTGATCAAAAAATATGCATAATTATTGAATTTTAAGGACTATGCCCAATTTCTGGAATATTTTTATCGTGTCGGTACATCTGTCCCTGATGTATCTTGACATTGGTAGTCATATTAGGTGCTTAGTTTATAGTTGGTTGTAGATAATGTAAGGACAACAGCGTTATAATAGCACAGCCTCCATAATCTCTAAACATGGCCCCTGCAACTTATTTCTATTGCCACAGATAAAAAAAAACATGAAAGAACAACGAGAAGATAAAGACACTCGTTGTAAAATCTGAATGCCATACCAAAAATTATATTGCATCCAATGGAGACTATGAAAGGGACAAATTTTACACTACCGACTGCGGGATGCCGACGTGGCATCTACGCACAACTTTGTTGGATCTTCTATTTATGCTTCGATATTTGTAAAAGATGTCATAAATCAATAAACAAACACAAAGATATAAGTGAAATGTGTTAAAAATACCAATTTAGCAGAAAAACGTGTGGTTAATTAATATCAATGAAAGAATTTAGATATTTTTGGTCAATCCTCATATATAGTGTTCAACTGTTTGAAATAAAAATGTTATTCGACCACTGCCAGTCCAAACACTAAGGATTTTATTTAAATAAGGTTAAATAATTCCCGTTGCCAGTAAAAAAACCATTTTTTAGATTGGTAGCTAAACAAGGAAATGACAACGGTCCTGCTGAATAATGCTTTATCAAGCATTCGTTAATTAGTGTTTGTTTACTTATGTTATTATTAAGAAATATATTTATTGGTAAACACAACGTAGCTGATGATTTTGAAATAATTACGCAGTGTGTTTGTATAATTTTTTCAAGGGGGTAAACATTTTATATCAGTTGTGTATATATTGTTCGTATCTATGATATTTTCTGTGGTAATGTATGAAAAATAGTAAATTAATTGGTGTTGAATGTTGAAAACTGTAATCATCATCCAAAGGCGCCGTAGGTATCTTATAATTTAATATTGATTACCCATATTTTTATAGTATTCTCTGGATAATTATAGGAATAATTCGGAATTGACATTGTAATACAAAAGTTTTTTATTTTTCGTTGCTCAATTTTTACTCCGAACTTACTATATTCCCTGGTTACATGATTTCGGCTATCGAAAAAAAATATATATCGAGGTCTTCTCATTCGAGTGGACTATGTTTAATTCCATGTTAATAAATATTGATTATTTATATAAAAATATTTATATATATATGGTGGCGTGGCACTTTTCACTATTTTCTTTAATATTTCCATATATTTTTTTCTAGTACAATCTGTGTAAAAAAAAATAATTTGATTTATTCATAGATTTTCTTGAACAAATTTTGTTCACGAGCTGAATTCTTTTCCTACTTTGTAATTTTGGCTTTTGAGATTAGATATTATATTATATTGGATCATATACAATATTTTTTAATATTTAATTTATATTATTTCAAGTCCCATCAGCATGCATCAGCGTTCCCGGCGGGTTGGGCATCTCTGCCACCTCATCGCACGACCCAATTCCAACACGAGTTTCCTTCGTTAGATGGGGAGCCACTTGCTGCAGGACCTTCACTTCGTCCTCAAAGTATATCAAATATGAATATTTACAACATATATTTGAGGAATTCAATAATAAACATACAAATATATTCTTAGCGGAGGGGAGTTGGACTGCAGGAGGTTCTCGACCAGGAGTTCCCGATGGTCCCGTGCCAGGCGGAGATTCACGTCCTTCACAGTTCAACAGAACCCTTGTACCCAATTTTGTTAGTATTTTTTCTTCATCTCTGGAATTGCTAGTTTAGTTAGTTTTAAACAAAAATTGAGCATATAAATGATGATCCGTACTTTGATAGGAATTGCCGACTGAAACATAACTGAAGATCGGTTACAGAGTCTGATATATGCAATATTTTTATTCTTTCATCTAACTTATGATCTAAGTGTGCAGTGATTTATTATCCTTTTCACTGTTAAACTATACTAATTAAGTGCATAAAAGTAAAATAAACGTGGGCATTATAAAAGTATTATGTCTAGTCTTGAAAAAATTTTAGCTCTTTAAACGTGATCATTTGATGTCAATCAGTTTCACAGAGAAGCACCACGCATTACCATACTAAAACCCACATCACTCCTCGAACTCAATTAATTGGTTATTAAATGACACAATTAGTTGTTAATTTTTAAATTTTATGTGATTCGTAGCATACTTTGTCACACAACACAGTGTGTTTGACAAAGTTTTTGTCAGGTTTGTTCAGGGCTGGCATTTGTTATCGCGGAACTTTGAATGGAACTTCATGATTTTCTATTTTGAAAGGCTCAGGAAATTTCAACTGTTAACAATCGGTTGTTACTTAATTATTTTACTAATATAAATTGATACAATTTTCATAAAAATAATATAAGTTTTGATACATTTTTGAGGTTTAATCATTTCATTGATAATAAATTAATACTGTTTGTTTATTTATTTTTTTAGATGTACAAAGGTAGTACAGGAGCGGGCGGTCCCAGTGGGTATCCGCCCGCAATGATGGCACAAGGTCCACCCATGTCTGGCTCTCGCCAGTCACACGGTCCACTCTCTCGAGGGCCACAGGTTGGTTGTATGTTCAAATATATTCTCATATAATTCGTAAGCTAGTTAGAGTGGAACACATATTTAGGCTATCTAAGAATTCCGAATATCTGATAATTGGCAACTAATCATTGTAATTGCGAGTGAATGAAGTAATCTTGTTAAATTTTTCAATATCTTTTTTTATATTACGATAGTGTACTATATTCATTTTTATTGTTGAAACTTTTCCAAAATGATGAAGAACATTTCATGATAGGAATTGCCGACTGATACATAGTTGAAGAATATGAAAATCTGATTGGAAAATATCAAATAAAATAAAAATTACTTTAAATAATCATAAATTCATAGTCATCCAGTTTCTAATTGTATTGTTTGTTTAGCGCATGCGTGATGTGCCAACCTCAGATAAAATGGTGCAAAAACCAATTATTTGTGAAGAGGATTTAAGAAGCATGGATGAAATATCTCGAGACACAGGGTGGGCGACTCATGATGACATTGATTATAAGTAAGTTTACAAGCGTTTGTGCACATGCGTCTTCTTATTATTCTATTTAATATAACAAAAATATCTTTATTTTCAGTCAAAAATTAAATTTTTCTGATGACGAAAGTCCCAGTAAAGATTCTCCAGCACCTAGTCGTCAACAAAAACAAAATAATAGCGGAGGTCATCCTCCGCGTACAATGGACAAAGACTCAATTGATAAAAGGCAATCGCAGCCATCAATTATCGCAAAAAATTTGGAAGACGATGAGGTAATTATCAGTATTTATATTTTGTCTAATGTAATGTGAAGGTTTTATTCAATAAAATTATTTAATTCCGTTTTAGGTTTGGGAAATGCGACAACGCCAACATTCAAATGAAGTAGCGGCTGTAATTGAACGGGCTAAGCAACGCAAGCAACAAAATGAAAGGAGATTTCAAGAAGAGCAGCGACAACAAGAAGCTGCTAAACAAAAGTCATTATCTGCACAATCTACAACTTCTACGACTCCCCAATCCACTCAGGTATTTATCTTTTATCTATATTTCTCATTAATTAAGCCTATTTTAATATATTTTATTTTATTAAAGAATACACAGCCTCAAACTCCATCCTCGGATTGGGATCGCAATAAAGAACAAGAAAAACCAAATCAATATAATAAAATCGATAAACCTAGGGAATCAGAGAGATCTGGCAGCCATCCTCCGGTTTTGAATCGTTCAACTTCCAGGGATAATGTTAGACCTAGTAACGAACCATCAGATTTTAGACAAATGTCTCAGATTGGCGATGGTCGTGTGATTAAAGATACAAAAGAACGTGAAAGAGGAGGAAGAGATAGGGGGGAGTATCATAGGGATAGAGACTTTCACCGAGAAAAAGAAAATGCAGGTGGTCCTCCCAGAATTGAAAGGCCCCCTGACAGAGACAGGGATTCGGATAGAGGATCAGAAAGAGATAGGGAGAGGAATCGTGAACATCCTAGAACTGAGAGAGAAAGAGATAGAGAGATGAGGTCTGAAAGGGATAATTATTTTAAACCGTTTCATGCTGATATGCCTCCAAGATTTCTTAAAAAACAGCAGGGTAGAGGCGGACATAATAATTTCGATAGAATGTCTTCGTCTGGCTCTGATAGAGATTTTAATAGAGGGGGAGGTTCCGGTGGTCATGATGGTCCTGCAAATTCAGATAATGAAAAGCCACAGAATCGTAGAAACGATGAAAATAAAGCACCGATGCCATTCGGACAACAGTATGATTCAAGGTGGAATTTTGCGAATTCTAAGTCTGGACAATCTCAAAATAATAACCAAAGAAATGAAAATTTTCACAATTCAGCCGGTAAGAGGTCGGATGATTCGGTAAGCGGCAAAGGAGGTTCTAGGCGTAACCGAACCGATTCGGATATATCAAACAAAGAATGTGATAAGGTGGATGATCGTAGAAGAGAACGGCACACACCAGATGAACCACGGCATCCTCGACATCCTCCACGAAAATTATCTGGTTCGAGCGATACACGCCATTCATCTAATAGGTAATTTTTTTATTCTCATGCTTTTATTATATTCAACGATTGAATAAGACAAAAATTATGAAATCAACTTACTATATCAAATTAATTTATTTCAGGGAATTCAGCGACAGAGATGATGATTACCGATGGGAAAAGGACCACGAAAGAAGATCTGGTAGTAATTATGATGAAAAGCCTCATGCTGATTATGTACAACAAAGAGAAAATTCTAAAGATAGCTCCTATGATTGGAGAGCCGAAAAGGATTTTGGCGATAAACAAAATCGTAATTTTAATTCGAAGGAAATAGATCGCCAAAATTCACGGGAGTCTCAAAAAGATTTTACTGATTTGGGTAAAAAAGGTGACAGCGATAGAAAATCAGTAGAAAATTATGATCAAAAATTGAATAGTGGCGATAAATTGTGTGAAGTGTTTGATAGAAAATGTTCAGTACAAGAAGAGCGTAAATCGGAAATTAACGAAAGAAACTCTGTTGAAAAGTCTGACAAGCGAGATGAAAAACACGATTCTAATAAATTATGCGACAAGTTGGATTCTAGTTTATCTAAAGTATCCGTTGAGTCATCGAAGGATAATTATAAATCTGAAAATTATGATAAAGAATATTCCGAGAAAAATGATTGTTCATATGAGTCTTATGAAAAGGATAGAGATAACATGAGTAATAAATCAACTAAAAGTTCGTTAGAAAGACAATTTAGTGATAAAACAGATAATAATAAATCAGATGCATATCGTTCCAACTTTAGAGAGAATCGTGGCGGTTCACAAAAAGATTATAAATCAGATTCTGATGATAATAAACGAGCAAATTATATGCATGTAAAGAAAAATCAACCAAACTCCCAAAAAGGAGATGTAATCACTAAAGAAAATCTCAAAATTGCTGAGGATGCCATTACAGGACCAAGTGCAGATATTACCGTTCAAACTTCCCAAACAATTGATGATAGTTCGAGGGCATGGGTAGATGCAAACATCAAATCTGAAATTAATATTCCTTTGGGAGAAAATGCAAAAATTCAACCATTAGATGTGAATAAACAAGAAGAAAAAGATAATGACAACAGGATAGATACCGTTAATAAAGATGTCGATTCAGGGAAAGAGAGACTTGAGAGAAAATTGAGTAGTTCTGGATCTGAAAAAAAATCTAATTCGGGTAGGTATCGCACTGATTCAGGAAATAGCAGTAAAAGAGGTTACAGTGGCATGGTGTACAGAGGAACTAATTGGGGTGGAAGGGGAGATTCTCGCCGACGTGGTGGCACTGGTGGAGGTGGTAGACAAAATCCACCCAACAGAGACTCCATCTATAGTGAGTCTGAAATATCTGGCGATGAATTAAACCAACAGCAACATAACAATCCCGATAAAAGAAGAAACGCCAGAAGTCCAAAGTCCCATGTGAAGAAGGGCGAAAAAGAAGATAGAAACAGAAACATTAGCAAGGATTTAGTTTCACAAAACGCACAGGGTGACAATCGTAATTATCAATCTAAAGATGGTGCTAATAATAATCAAATAAATCAATCACAATCCCGCCATGATAATCGCGTTGAAGGGCGCGAAGCATTCGCACCGAGGGGAGAACCTTCACGTAGAGGGCGTGGAGGATTTAGGGGAGGACGTGGTACTGTACCATTCGCCGGGTATGGCCCACACAGCACCAAAAGTCCGTTTGGACAAACCAATGCTGTGCAGCAATCCTCGGAAACTGCTGAAAATGAGAACTCTAAAAATGACCATAACACCGATGATAAAGGCAGAAATAAACAGTCGTCGAATGCTGGGATTATTGGGCGGGAACGTCGTAATGTTCCACCTCGATTGCAAGACAAGAATTCTAGAAACAAGAGTAAGATTGATGGTGCTAGCGGTGAGGAAGAAGCATGGGAAACAACATCGGAGCATTCAGAAGGTGGTAAAAATAAAATGAATAAGAATGATAATCGCCAGCCTGGACAAATAGGCGGAGGAAATTCAAAGATAACCAATGAAAAGAAGCAAAGTATTAATCAAGGTACGTTTTGAAATAAAAATAAAATTTACTGTTTATATGTAATAATCTTTTTTTATTATTGCATTTTTGTATGCAGTCTACACAATATAATTTTTGATTTTATTTTTGATATTGCAGATTCAAAGGGAAACCAAAAGCAACAAGGAAAGGATAAAAAATCGGATCTGAAAGACAATTCTGGTGAACATGAAGCAATTGATGATGGATTCCAAGAAGTTAGAAGCAAGAAAAATGTAAAGGACTTAAGAGGAGTACCTCACAAAGACGATGTACATCCGTCGAGAATGCATAAGCATTCGAAAAATAATGAAAATCAAAGAAACAATTCGTCCACTAGAAGCTCAAGTGAAAAATCATTGAGCACTGGTGGCACTGGTGGTGCTCGCGGCAGCTCTGGACCTCCCAATTCCATGAAGATAAACGGTCCACAAAGTGTTCCACCACACGAGAGACAGATGGGTCCTCCTCAAAACACGTGTAAATCCAACAATTTTGAACAAAGACGTCAAAACAATCTACCACCCCGCTTCGCCAGACAAATGGAAAATATGCGTAATCATAAACAGCAAACAATTGGACAGGGCTTCAATTCAGCTGGACCGAATATGGACATGAATAATGTGCCTATGCACGGTAGTGCTTGGGATAAACCTATCAATCAAACACTCCGCAGTAATATGGATTCAGATCAAGCCATTGCTAATTCTGGGTCGGTTACTCTCGACTGTGCAGAAATGTGTTTGACAGAAAATCATTCCGGTCACTCGAGTCAAAGAAGTACGCCTAATATCTCTACTGTTGTCGATCAGAAAGTAGCAGGAAGCTTAGCAACATTAGAAAAAAATAATCTTCTGGATGGATCCACTACGCCAGTACAAACCATCATTTTTGAAAATACAAATTACAAGTCAGCTCCCGATAATCTGAAACAGAAATTTGTTTCACCGGGTATCGGACAGCAATCTAACACCAATGGAAATTCTATTAAAGGTCAACAATGCATAAATCCAAAAGCATTGGGTTCCGTCGGTCACCAGCAGAGTAATGAGATAGATAGTCAAATTTTAGGATATACGAGTGATTCACAACAGGCCGGTCCATTCATATCTGACCTTATAAATAGTGAAAACAATCAGCCACCCAAGCAAGACAACCCAATTCAAATACAAATGACATTTGCCTCAAATTCTAAACCGACCGAAGATTCTTCCGATATGAAACTTGACTTTACATTCGACGCTGAACTTATGACTGATGACAAAGGAGCGAAATCATTATGCTTGTCGCGGTCAATGCATCCTATTAGCTCGCCTCAGAATTCAATGTCATTAACTACGGATAGGGAATTAAATTTAAAAATTGCCAGCGTTAAAAAAGTCTGGGATAATACTTCGATGCCAACTGTCATTGAACATCCTACATCTGATGAAGTGGCACACGTTCAACACAACTTAAACGCTCATAATATGTCCGTTTCTTCGCATAGCCTATCCTCGCAACATAATATGAATGCTCAGCATATTTCCTCGCCACATTTAACATCTCAACACAATTCAACGTTGCAGCACAGCCTATCACAGCAGCTTACGTCTCCGCATGGGATTGCTCAACATAATCTTGGTCTTGGCAATCAACATAACATGAATTCAAATGCTGCAGCCGCTGCTCAATTCAGTACAGGCTTCGATGATCATCAAGCTGTCAACGATGTTGGACAATCTCAAGGCTTTTCTCCAAGTGGAAACACAGTGAACAATCAAACAACTAATGTATGCAAAGTGAAGCCGACTCAACAACCACTACATTCTGCTCCTGGATTAGCTCAAAATCTTCAGAATATGCAAGCACAATTTTTATCTAATCAAAATCTATCCACATCTGCATTGCAATCTATGAGCAGCCTGCAAGGCGTCGGTGGAGTTATGGGATTATCACCGCCCCCCATGCAACATACGTATAATCACATTAATTATCAGAGTCAATACGGAGGAATACCAGCTATTCCCTCTCCGCCTACTGTCGTCTTTAATTCGTCGCAGCAAATTATGAATACTTCGCAACAAATATCTTCACAGGGAGGATTGTATGGTCCGTTCCCAATTGATCAGACAAGAAATCAATACAGTGGATTCCCAGGAGGTCCTTATGGTGCTGGCTCTGCTCCTTATAACTACACAACACCCGACATGTTCCAAGGATTACCGAATCAATATCGAGTGGTAAGAACATAAAAAAATAATCTCGCATTTATTTTCCTCAAAATTTTTAAGTATTGTTTAAATAGTAATTAGTAACGAGTAAATGTTACAGTATTCAAATAATTATTGTATAATTTTTTAGTAAGATTTACAATAATTATTTAAATACTGTCCGAAGGGAAATGGAATAACATCTTAATTTTAAGTGTTGGGAAATTGTGATTTTTTGTTTTGATTATTGTAAATTAATACAAAAAATTAGGGGAGGTTGGGAAGAATGAATGGTATATTTTGTGTTTAAAGTATCTTTATTATTTGCAGCAGGATCTATTTCAGGCGGGAGGTGCTGCCTTTGGTCAATCTGGTCAACTAGCCACCAATCCCAATACTGTGCTTATTTCCAGCAACTCCAACTCGCTGATGTCGGCCAGCGTGAAACCATCCAACCAGCCAATAGGTACATTAGATACAAATAATGACCGTGTATTCATTTTAAGTGTGCTATCATTTTAATCATTTATGGGACAGATAATTATTTATTTTCAGGCACAAAGGGTACATCGTATCAGGGCCAACAGTATCTTAGTTACGGAGCGCCTCATGAAACTCAGCCGCCTCCACCCTATGCTACGGCTCTACCGCCCCCGTCTATCGCACGCACCGGTCCACAAGCTCCTCCACCTCCACCGCCGCCATTACAATCTGCCTCGACGTACTATTCACAAAATGCAGGTAATTACAATTGTGTGCACTATAAAAAATAATCTAATAAGAGATTCAATTAATAAATCTGTACAGAATTAGTCCATGATTGTATGCATTTAAATAGAAAGCCACATCCAGAGAAAAGACTTATGAGATGTTAAAGTAAATGCTATAGTAAAGTTGGAATTCCAAGATGATCAGATAAATCATATCTTTTTATCATTTCAATCCATCGACATTTATAAAAAACAATTAATCATATTGCGATTATATATGCTTCTTTTGTAATCACTTTAAAAATATTATTAATTTTATATTGCAGGCAATCAAACAGGATTCTATCAACCGACTGGAAATGCTTCGGCTAATTATGGAATGCCATTCGGACAACCTAATCAAAGTCACAACAATGCAGCCATTCAAGGATTTTCATCCCAAGTAAAAAAATATTTACATGATTCTACTCTCTCATAGTGTTTATCTATCTATACCTTACTTAATATTTATTTGTACTTAGGTTTTGCCGTCGTTTCAAATGGCGCCATTATATGGTCGCCCTTTGCAGCATCCCCAAGCATACGTAGGCGCTAGTGCTGCAACCGGAAAGCAAGATCACAATTCGCACTTGACAAGACCACAGCAGCTCAAAAGTCCTTTACAGGTACATATACATTCAATTATTTCTATAATTTCGAGCGTCTCAAATGCTACGAGATTTTTTTCGATGAATGAAGATGTTAATAAAATGTATTTTGATGTTTCAGGATCATCAAAGTGGAATGTTTGGTGTCGCAAATATGACAGCTCAAGGTGTTGTAAATCAAGGTGGCTTCGGCGGCGGGGCACCATCGCCAAAAGGAAGCGGAACTCCTAATTCTTCCATGAAGGGACCTGGCTCCGGTTACGTCGGTGTTCCAGTTATCCTTCAGCAAATGGGAGGGAATAAGCAAGGATCGCAACACAGTCCGCCCCATCATAAATATCAACCTCAACAACCTCCACCAGGACAACCTTACCATAATATGCCGCAGGTAGTGTAATATTTGTATAAATTAAATGGCTTCTATGATTAATTTTATGACATTATAAAAGAATACCTTATAACATTAAATTAAAAATATCTATTTGTTTTTCAATATTAGGCAATTCAGCCAAACGGACGTCAAGCTTCTCTCAACATGGCGATAAGTAGAGGTGGAATGCAACAAAGATATCCTTCGCCTATTCAAAGGCCGCTTCCACCCCAGTCGCAACAACTTTATAATAACAGGTTTATTTTCATGATAATCCAATACTTATCTATTTATTGTAATAATGTAACATTTGATTATAATACCAATTAATTTTTAAGGGGTGGCGGCAATCGACATCAACCAGGCAATGGTCCGTCTCATCCCAGACACACTCCTGGCGGAGGCGGTGGATATTATTCCCAAAATAATAACAGAAGTGAGTAATTGTGTACATTAATCATTAGCAGCATAGTCAGAGTAAAAAAAAATAGTTGTCATTAGTTGTTTTTAGTTTTTTTTGCAATTGCAGACAAAAAGGTCAATGATTATTTATAATAATTATTCTTTAGACTAAGTTTGTGACATGTAAGGATTTATATTAAAAGAGTTATTTGAGAAAAATCAAAAACTTTGGGTCCCAAATAGACCCCAGGGGCACGATTTAGATGCATTTCTGTTGTTTCGTTCATATCTTTTACAAAAGTTCTGATATGTTTTTAAGTAAATGCTAAAATAAACGATGGAATTCCAAGATACCTACGCCAACTATGTGTTTGTATCATTTCAATCCACCAATAAATATATGACAATAATATTTGCAAAGTCGAAAGGGTTAAACAGTTATGAATGATTTGAGAGCGGTTAAATTCACTCGTCCAATATTCGTGAGAAATAAATAATTTATCACATTTCAGGTAATCCACCGTCCGTAGTTCCGCAAGCTCCCACACCAGAGCAACAAAAACCACCGCCGGTTGTTCACGAGGAGCCGTGCACACCGCCAACTACCGCCGCGAGCACGGACATCGCTGTGGCCCCTCCGACGACTACACCCCCCACAACCGGAGGCACAGCGACAGAAACTCCCCAAGAAAAGAAAGCTGAATAATTTAAATCTCAACAGTTCTCGTATTATTAGTTTTTATGTTCTGTTTGTGGGTGATTTAAATGTGATTAATATTTCATATATATATAATGTGACATCGTCGATTTTCTGATAAATTCAAATTGATTTATGAGTTAGGTGTAAACTATAAACCTGCCAATATAACATGGAGACATCATCTATTCACCCCAATGAAAAAATATTGCAATTCAATTGTAACAAAATCCACCCCGCTATTTATTTTTATTATTATTTTTTTTCTATCAACGTAATGACATGCGGCTTATTAGATTTTTTTGAACATTTAATAGTTTACATACACACGGATTAGTGTCGATTATCTATCTCATGGAAAGCTATTTAATCGGTCGCAGTGATTCCAATTTGGCGACTATTATGTGAACGTTTTATAATAAGCCGCCGGTTGTGGAATTAGTAATTTACGCTTATTTGATTGCATAATGCAGTCACATAAATTAAACGTATGACCAAACATTCTTCACTTTTTTTCATATCTTAATAAAAGTGTCTTTGTCGTAATTAAAAAAAAAACTATGTAACTCGGCTGTATTGACTAAATATACATTTATAAATATATATATATATCTAATCTAATTTAAACCAATTAAATGCATATTGATGTATCGAGCTACTGTTAAGGATTACTGACATACAATCTATTAATGTTTCCCAAAAAAATGATTAGTGAATTGATTATTCGGCCAAAAAATTTTCCTTTTCAATTGAATGCTCGAATCTATTTAACAAAAAAAAAATGTGGCGTTATCATAATATTTATTATATTATTGCTTCAAATTGTGATAATTATTATAATGGACTGTCAATATCTTATATGTATGTTTACGGACTGAAACGTTGAAGTAAAAAGTGGACACGGATGATCACTAACTATGATTCACATTGTTAACTGTGAGTGTGTACAATCATATGTGCGGTGTATTCATATTATAAATTATGATGCGAACGTATTCTAATTTATAAAAGTGCAGTGATATCCTGTGAATGTGTTCTACCCAGTGTATATCTGATAAAATAGCACTACTATTGCCTAAATGGTCGATAGCTTTTGTATCGTAATTTAACCGTCGTAGTCGCAAACGAGAAATAACGGGAAAGCAGATCAAGATTTTGTATACATACTGCGTTGCCTCGCGTCGGTCGACGTTTGAATTTTGTAATTTGATTAATGTGTATTGTGACGATGTTTTTTTTTTTTTTGTCGGAGCCAATTATATTTCAAATCGTTAGTTTGTAGATCCTAAAATCGGTGCAATATATATATATACATAATTTAATATAAATTTCATTTTAATTTTTTAATATAAGTGCATCGAGAACAATTTTTTTGAATGTTTTTTTTTAATATAAATGTTCCTCACATTGAAACGTAATAATTTTATTTTTGGATCCCCCTTTCAAAATTATTATTTTTTACTGTCTGATAATTATTTTTCTATTTTTCCTTGTTTCATTTTAAAAGGCGAAGTTTGTGGACAAATTAATAATACATGCTTATAGGGTTTTATAATAATATCGCTGGATAGGTGGTATGCTTTTCATGAGGCTTTTCAAAAAAAACCACGAGTCGATTGTGATATGTGCGTTAATGTTCAATTTATTGAAAAACATATGCTTATGAATTCACAAGATTTTTTACCTAGCCTATTATAGATGCAGGGTTTTTCAATGACTGATCTTAGCGCGGGTGATGCAAATTGTTAACACGCATGCCGATATCTGAGTTACGAAGGTTGACCATGTAAAAATATATATGTTTTTAATTTCTAATATTAAAAAAAAAAAACATTGAGATTCGTTGTAGTAGGTGAATTGTTGAAGTGATTAATGGGTTATTTACAGTGCCGCTTCGGGTAAAAATATAGTCATGTATTCTAATCTTTAAAACCATTCGGTAACATCTTGAATACACGGACGATTAATGTGCTGTCTCCCTAAAATATTGCATGTATTATGGAGACGATTGAAATATGATACTCTAAATAATATAAAATGAATGACACTGCTACGCAATTAACTATAAAATTAATATTGTAATCAAAGGAGAATAGTATAATAAATAATAAAAAAAAAACTAATATACAAGTAGGTAATTATAACTTATATGGCGACCCTGAATAATTTATTCGAGGATCCAGTATTCATGTAATGATTACACTGAACATTTTGTGTATATTATATAATGATATAATTTATTCCAAGGCTTGGGGTTGAAAACTGTAATCGTTTGGGATTTTCACACTTGTTGACTATTTGTGGAAGTCTTGCGTGAAGGTTTACTCGCTATCGTGAGTTTTGCGTTTGATACTCGACTAACAATTGCAAATGTAACTATTTGATAGCAGTCATGTATTGTTAAACGTCGTTGAACTCGGTTTGATGTTATATAATATTTATTTAATTTTTTTTTTAGACTTTCATGTTTTTAATGCGTTTATACTAAAATTTGTACTGTTGATGCGGCAACGTTTGTTGTCGGGTTAATTTGATTTTTGGAACTTCATACACAGACTTCCATAGTATTCAAGACTGTAGATTTTTTTTAAAATTGTATCCCCTATCGCCGTCGGAAATTATGATAGTTTCCGACGGCCCTCGCAAGTGTGAATTTGTGTACAGTATCCCCCAGGTTGTATGAGATGGGATTTGTTTAGTATAAAATGCGAAAAAATTTATGTTAAAAATGTTTATCCATTACTATGGTATAAAATGCTATCTCAATAGGTTTCTTGTAAAATAAATATAAGGGATTATAAATAAAAATTATATCGATCGGATTTTGTTTCTTACATTTTTAAAAATATAAAGAATTTAAGGTGAGTATTGATTAATAATCTTATACCCGAGTGTTATCAGAAATAATGATTGCAGATTATTTTGAATGGTTTTTCACCCTTTTTTACAGCAACAGTAAAAATCAATATGGCTACCACATACATCAGAAACAGTGGTGCCAACACAATAAAACAATGACATTTAGACATTTTGTTATCAATCCTTGGATGTTAATATATTGTTTTTATAAAAAGATGGTATTCTTGGCTTGAGCTTATAAACTACTTAACGGGCAATCACCCAAATATTCTTAAACACACACTCGACTATGAAGTGAACTATAATTTCTGTCTAAACCGAACAAAAGGAATGCATTGCTAAACAATTGAATTATTGAGAAAAAAATCTTCCGTTTTGAACTGTTTACTGCAAAATAATTCGCCCAGCAAGTGGTTAAAGATGGGTTTGGCATCCAAAAGGAAAGGTTAATCACTAGTTACTTAACCGTGATATTGGAAAAATATAAAAAAATAGACCTTGATGCATTTAGTTTTGTATCGCTCGACATGTGTACATGAGATAATTTTGAACGGATGAAGCTGTGACAGACTGCTATGATACAAATCCATCCACACCAGATATACTAGCTTAGGCCAGGTTCAATCGGTGCAACTAAAGCAGTTGTTTCTTGAAACGCGTGATTTTAAAAATGATATTAAAATTCTTCAAGAAAAGGGAGAAGGGCGAGGGAAAGTAGCCTTGCCCAACTCTCCGAAATTCAATGCAAAGCGAGCGAATGTCCCGTAGCAAATTACATTGCCGACCAGGTTCATGTGTCCTATGTGATCCGTAGGGGAAATGCCACATCGTATAGCATGGAGTATGTCGTGATTATCGACGTCCAAGAGATGACAGGACCACAGAGCGTGACTAGTCCTGACAAATGTACCAATACAGTGTGAAGATGCTACTAGGCTAAACTTCTTAAGCTCAGTCTTGAAATTACAGTGGCTAGTTAGGAATTGACTGACCTAAAAGTCTGGGAAGAACCAGCTACAATTTAGCGTGGCTCTGATATCAGAAAAAAAGAGATAGGAAGTCCGCTCTTTGGGGGGGAATCACACTCCTGCCACTGATCAAGAGCCGAGTTGCCTTTAGGTTTGCCAAAGATTCGCTTTCGAGTTGACAAATTATAGTGGCACCGATGAGAACAAGACTGTTTTTTTAAGCAAGATCCTCAACTGGATTTCAAGTTTGAGCAGAAGGATGCCAGCAATAATTACAAGTGGTACTGTTGAAAATGTGCGATAAGCACAAGTGAGGTCAAGAAGAGGCGGGCACTGCCCAGACAAAAGGATTATACTAATATATGACAACAAACAGCGGTGCACCCTGTAGCCAGCTGCATACCCTACAATCCTATAGAAGATGGAACTATAGACGAAATATCGTGATTTATCGCGACACGATGCGGAAAATACCTTTGGCTTTGCCAACCGCACCTCTTACATTTAATAAAAAATTACCATGTTCATCCAGGAATATACCCAGGTAGTAGACCCGATGGAGATATTCGACGACCTTATTATTAAGAGAAAAATGGGGAGGTGAAGGAATAAGCCGACCCTTGAGGAGGATTGCCTCACTCTTGTTTGGTGCGAATGAAAGCCGATTGGCTTGGCCCCATTCAGAAATGGTATGAGATTACTGTGGGAGATGTTGACCAGTTGCTATTTTACTAATTATTTAACCACTTTTAGGATATTAAAACTTTTTTTTCGATTTCGCCTAAAACTTACGCGTTCGTAAACATTTTCGAGAACCGAATCTAAAAAATGACGGAAACCCCTGTCCATAAAATGTTCATACTATGAGATTTTTATTGTTTCATAATATAAAGTATGCTTAGATAGCGGTAGATAACAGTTGGCGGAGACGAAGAACAAAAGAAAAAATGCAAATCTAGAGACATTGCATATTTCTCAAATATATTATTGGGACCTATTTACTAAGCACATACTACTTCCATTTTAGTGTCTCATATCTATGACTCGAAACTTAATTTTTGGTAAAAGTAAACAATGATTGATCAATTATGAAGAATTATGATTTTTATGACTTCATCATGAACTATAATCAATCCAAATAATTGATTTTCTATTCAAAATGCCAGTTTTTATTATTGATATATACAGAAAAGTTTCTGTATATATCAATTAATAGCATATATACATCAGTGTGTATCAAACGACAATGAGAATAATGAAAAAACCTTTGTTACTTATTTATAATGATTTAATAAATCGTAATTCCAAATAGCAGTTTCATAAATTCAAATAAAATATATATTTATACCAATTACAAATTAGGCTCACAAGTGTCGTAATTAATTAGCCTCTCAACATCCTTCAATAACTCAGCAATTACCTTTGGCAAAACGCTTTGGTGTTCGTTAGAAGGATCATCCTCGTTTGTTTTCTTTTTACTGATATTTTCTATTTTTTCCGCTGCTTTGAAAACCTGAAACAATTTAAAGGGACTCGTTAGCAATTAAACAAAAATCATTCTGAACTTTATTTTAACCATGAGTAATTCTCAATGTATAAACACTCCACTATGATATCAAGTAAATATCAATAGTATAAATTAATTTACTAAATCTTATGGCCAATAAAATTTACCTTATTAAAGTCGTTAATTTTTTTGCAAACTTCTTTCGCATTATTTTCGAAAATTACATCGCGATGAGCTGCTTCATTGAGACTAGGATGTAATACCATGTTCTCCACATTACATTTCAATTGATTTAATGAAATGAGCATATTTTCTATATTATGTTTTGTACTATTTACTTCTGGTTGTATTTTAATATCACAAATATCAATGTTTAACGTGTCACTGGAATTATCCTCACTTTTTAATTTTAAATTTTCCAATAAAGTTTTTATAGTATTAAGCGTTTTAAGTTTTCCTTCAAGAGTTGTATCATATTTTATATTAGGATCCATCGGCACAGGCTCTTCGTTTATGAGATCTTTGAAGTGACCGTCAGTTACATTTGTAATCATATCGTCAACAACCGTTTTTGTTTCTGCGTCGGATGTATCCGAATACGATTCATAATAAAGGGATTTTATTTCATCATCTAATTCTTTAATGGAGTTTTCTTTCTTTTCAATTTCTCTCAATATTTCAATTGGATTCAAATTTACATTGTCATTTGCTATATCAGATATTTTGTTATACAAATTAACAAAGGCCATTATTGCAAGTGATTATAACTACTAGAACAACGCTAAGAAGTAAATTAAATCACTAAAATATTTTTAATGTCAAGGTGAAATTCAAACGCACAACCGTCACATCTGACAGATGATATCGTCATAATTTTTTCCTTGGCACTAACCGTCAATAATATGAGCATGAAGCGGCAAGGACATTTATTTTTATGTTACAAGAGAAGCACATAACTAATTAGTTCAAACACTTATGTTTATCGTTAGTTTACTTGGATGGATGTCATAGGATCACATTTAACACTAAGAAATAAAAATATCATACCAAATGAAACTTACGAACAAAAGCGTTTGGTAAATAAATATATACAGTAGCTGTACCGAGGCTATATAACATATTTATATAATCAGCTGATATAAAGACCATACTTTAGTATATTGAAGGATAAGGAACAATCTTTATAATAATTTATTTATAAAACTCAATTGTATTATATCAATAAATTTATATATAATAGAGAATGATTTTTTGTTTTATTTATATGAAGTGGAATCTTACCATTTAATTTATTTTTATTAAAGTATCTTGAATATTATAAGATCATTAGATCAAGTGGTACACATTTAGATGTATTACGTTTTATTTGACGATATTGATTATATAAGTATTTTCAATGAAGGATCTCCTATTGCGCAAAAGCGACATGCCCCTCATGACTTTTGACATTTAAGTAAATGCGCATCAGGCGATTTAAACAATTTTTTTTAATAGCAGTCTTAGGATTTTAAAATATAAAAAAAACGACAACATGCAATGGATTGCGATGTGCATAAGGGTTCGTTTGTCGTAATTATTGTATGCAGAATATTGCTTTTCGTTGGCCTATATTTGAAGTGCGCAAGACAAATTTTATTGATTTTCCGATCATATCCGAAAATGTCCATCATTATTATTATTTATAATAAAAATATTCGCATAACCTTTTTTTGCTGGGTTTTTGATTATTATTAAATTTCTCTAGGTTCGGCGATGATAATTTTTGATCCTGATGATTGACGTAATCATTGATATTTATGTCGCT
Source organism: Philopotamus ludificatus (assembly GCA_022495035.1). Lineage (NCBI taxonomy): Eukaryota > Metazoa > Arthropoda > Insecta > Trichoptera > Philopotamidae > Philopotamus > Philopotamus ludificatus. Next base: position 59,720 of record JAGXCT010037021.1, read on the forward strand.
ACCCCTCGCACGCGAAATGTCGAAGGAGAAAGAGAGAGACAGCGACAGTAAACATAATAAGCCCATATACGTTTAATAATTAAAATGGTGTTAACAATCAATTAAAATATGTATATATGTAAGTATTTTTTGTACAAAAACGATAAAAACTATCAAAAACAACTAATAATAAGTGCTAAATAAATAAAAAGTTAATAATATAATATTTATATATATTTTTTAAAAAACTACTGTGTTGCATGATAAAAGATACTGAATATAATATCGTGAAATTATTAACTAAAGCCACAGGCTTTGTGGCAGTATTTTTGATCTTTTATTTCGCGTCAACTTGAACTTATGCACAGCAAACCGTCATGACACACATATCCTATTTATTTATTTGATTACGATGGATGAATGGCATAACAAAAAAAGTCTAAAGCACCCATTCATGCATATAAAGATTTGATAAAGATTCGATAAAGATTATAAAGACTCTAAAGATGCAAAGGAAATGAGTCTCTCACAATAATATTCCAAGTGTCAAACCACGACACAGGTTATATTTTTAAAATATTAATTCAGTTGCATTGAATTTTATATTATTTGTTTTTTCAAATATATATTCAACGAAGGATAGATGGCATTAAACTATTTAATAGCAACGCGCCAAACTACCTACATAAATAATTTTCTGAATTCATTGTCGGACATCTATCCGACTACTTACATAGCTCAGTCGCGGTTAACTTACAATATCTAAATATATGCATATTATCTACAAGTCATAGCACTGGTTTACTAAAACTACGGCTCCATACACGCGTCAATTTTGATTATATTTAATTGATATCATATCATAAATTATTCTCCTTTTGTTTTGATTTTGAAATAATTCATTTTATTGAGCTACTAAAAGACACTTGAATGAATAATTATGCTGCACACATTTGAGGTAGGTTTATTTTATAGCCACTTATTTTTTAAGCTATTCAAATTGTTTTAATCCTGGTAGGCAAACTCGGCTATATGTGAATTGGCATTCATTTATTTTACTTTTGTGGACACATGAAAATTGTATATAATTGATAAAATTATAAAAAAACTCAGTTAATATAATATATTATATTTAAACTTGAGGACAAGTTCTAACGTCTCGACATCTACCACTGTAGACGCGGACTTGTCCTCGCGAAAAAATACGTCAATTGACGTCGTGTCCCAGGCGACATAAAAATGACTGCAATTGACGCTAGTGTCCCCGAATGTGTTCATTTATTATAAGTATTGTATATTTTAATTTTTATATTATCAAACATTTAGGTAGAGATTTTATTGAAAATTATTGTGAGGATATTGAGCCGCGTGGGTGGCACAATCCGAAGATTGCGCGGCCGGTGCGGAACGTGTGGAGGAGTCGGACGCAGTGCGCAGGCGCGGGCCTATCGAGTGTGGCCGCGGGCAGTGCGCGCGGCCGCAGCCATGGCGGCCAACATGGGCATGGAGCACCTCATCGCCATCGTCAACAAGCTTCAAGATGCCTTCACGCAGATGGGCGTCCATATGCAACTCGATCTACCGCAGATCGCCGTCGTGGGTGGCCAGTCCGCCGGCAAGAGCTCCGTGCTCGAGAACTTCGTCGGCAGGTAGCCCCGCCCGACTCTGACACCTGTCAAACCGCGCACTCCCCTAAACTCTAGCGCCGCACATACTCAATATTTATAATCGCGATGACGAACGAAAGGCGTCATTGATTCCCCACAGTTTGTATTGAATTAAAATAATAACCCTCGTTTCATTTTTTCCAGGGATTTTCTTCCTCGCGGCTCCGGTATTGTCACCAGACGACCGCTGATCTTGCAGCTTATGAACAATCCCGCAGGTAATAATTTTCTCCTCGTTAAACTGCTAATCGTATAAGAATAAGTGTACGAGACTCCCCTGCCGTCACATTTGTAGCATTACAAAGCGTATTATGAAATATAATATCGTTATCTTCAAATAAAAATATAACCAAAATGTACATAGTAAAAATAAATAAACAAAATTATACGTATTAGTATAGAGAGTCGTAATTATAAGTTTTATTTGTATGTTAATACTTATCGAACTCGGCGATAGATCGTTGAGGTTCGACTTTGTTACAAAGCGTTTTATCATCGACGTTGTATCGATATAATCTTTAGATATGTATTTGCTTGAATATAATGCAAACGTTCACCAATTCTATCTGATAATTTCGCCGAGCGTAAACTTAAATATTGGTATAATGCAAATGTTGCTCCGTTTTTATTTTTCGTTATATAAATTCAATGTAACGATATACGTATATGTGTAATATTACGCAGATTGTATTAACGAATCAAGAGAAAGTATGCAAATTTTGGATTTCTTTCTTACTTAATTATAACGCCAAAATTAATTTCACACTTTTTGACTATTTGTATAATTAATTATGAGAGCACGCTCTCCAATTTTTAAGTAATACCGAAAAATTTATGTTAAATATCGTTTTAATAATTTAAAATATTCTGAGAAAACTGATATAACATTTTTTATTCTGCGAATTATGTTTGCAAAATTGATTAAACCATAAAAGAGAGGAAAATAGTGTATTATTTAAGTGGTAATTAATTATTGTATATTTTGTGCTGATGTGTGATATTGATTACAATTATTAATAGAAAAAATGTAAATGCAACTGTGTTGCATTTATTTTATTATTTTATATTGTGAGTAAACCACCACCTTTTTGAAATAATTTCAGTTAGTTTTTGCAATGACTCATAATACTTAAAAATATTTTCGAGATAATAACTGTAATACAGTAATGTCGGGTCATTCTTATCACCGCATTTCATTCTGTGTCAATAACCCTACTTCCCTTTTGTCATACAATAATTATCATTATTTTTGAATAATCACTTAATTTCAATTGTAAACTATTAACAAAATAAAGATCGTATATTATTTTTTCTGATATGCAAAATTTAGCGTTCGTAAAAAAATATATGAATTGTTTCAAGTATTCCGAATTTGCATTCGTTCAAAATTACAGATATACAATGTGTATTATACGGCAATAGATAAGATATTTTTTATCTGCATTTGGATGTTCATTTTAAATATCCTAATATAATGTTATTACGTAATATTTGTCGGATTCATAATGTATTTTTTTCATCCTCATACTATTCAGCTTGTTATTTTTAAAATTGATTATTCTCATATATGATGTTGATTATAAAATAAGATTCCTGCCATCACTTAAAAAAAATGAAGAATGATGTCATTAAAAAAAACTAGTCGAGACATTGATGAACATTTGATTGTTGCTAACATATTTTTAAGCCGATTCATATTTGCAAGGGACGACACAATATACTGATATAATTAGCTTTGTTCCATTGTTTATAATATAATATGAAGAATGTCGATATTATTCGAAAATTGTCCACAAAGAATATGTGCACCATTTGATGTATGACTCATTACCACGTGCATCAGCGGTTTTCAAAGTGTTACTCAAGATGACACGTTAGTTGTGATTTTCTTTCTGCTGCAACAATTGCGTAAACAATGTCGCAGAAAGTGTAGGTGAAGGTCACTCCTTTGTCGGTTTTTTTTGCCGCGAAGAGCCGCCACACTCGAACAGGTTTTGTTATCACCAGTGGTGACGTTTTAGAAACGCAGCTTTTGATGACCCATGCAGATATTCTGACATTGTCTCCTGTCATCGCGGGTTCAGCATCTCGTTTGTTTCTTGTCTGGGGGTGATTGAAATGGTTCAACGATCTGCACATCACACTCCTTAATTATTGTTTTAACCGAGCATTGCGAAAACAACGACGATCCTCTGACAGTCGTTATATTGCGGACGTGAAAATAGCGCACTACCACGTGATATATAAAATCTAAAAATATTAGCATTCATTTGTTTTTTATTCAAATTCAATTGATCGCGGAACAGGCGTACCACTATAAACAACGGCGAATCTGACAATGATGTTATGCATACGTTATTTATAGTATTTTTTGTGTCGTATTCATATATAGATACCGATTAGTGTAATTTTTTATTGTTTCGACATTTCGGAGCAACCGTTGAAAGTAAATAGAACACCGTTATCGATGATTCGCCATAGTTCAGATCGCGCCGTAATATTTGATTAAAGTAAATCACACTTGTTGTGATGGTGAGTCATGTTAGGTGTAAGATGTACTAGCGTGCCGCTACGCGTAGATAGACGCCCAATATTATAAACAATATATTTAAAAAAAAATCCCCTTTCTAGTCCAGACGTGGCTCAATCCTACCGTGCATGCCATCTCTCCGGTGAACTATGATCTCGTATGAGATTTTAATCCATTTTTAGTTAAAAACGTCATTAACTTGTTTTTACCGTTGGGTTTTCGTGATTTTTTGTGCATATTTATTTGAAATACCCGCCGAATGTTTTCGATTGGGTTTTTATCTAGAGATTGTCCTGGCCAAGGCAAAATATGGAGACTTTGATCGTCTTTCCAATAAGTCGTTTCACGGGACTTCATTAACTTCATTGAATAGATTTTTTTTCCAATCGTTTCGATTTCTTCTTATAAAATAGCCATTTTTTAGAATTTAAAATTCCATCACAGAATATTAAATCTGATCTTACACCGTGACAAATTGCACCCCAAACTATCACACTTACTCTCAAGAAATTTCACAGTAATTTGGAAAAAATGGTCCGCAGAACGCCTTCACATCCATACTTGTCCACTATATCTAAATTGGCACTATCAGAAAAAATACGTGTTTCTAAAAGTCTTCAGTTATAGTTCTTTACAGTTGTGTCGTTTTTTTTGCAACTATTGTGAAGCCCAACACTGGAGATGCTTTTGCACCGTTTTTTGGAAGAGATTCATCAACTGTGCGGACTTATCTACGGATTTTTTGTGCCACCAACCACTGTTTGTACCACCAATCTTTTTTTCTGAGGTTCTGATCTACCCAATTCTTTTGAATAGGATAATCATCGTATTTACGGTCGATAAAAAGATGTTTAATTTGACAGATATTATCGATATATTCGCTTATACGCAACTGATTATTATTTTTAACTGAATCCTTGCTACCAAAATCGAGAAACTGGAGCCACCAGTCACAGCTGAAGTCACAGATCCGATTTTTTTCGCGTCCGACGCGAGGTAAATCAGTTCATATACCATCGACACTTAGTCGCCAATAGATAGAGCCGGCAAATCGAATTTTCACTTGTCTATGGTCGCGCGGAATCAGTGCTGCCACACTTTTCGGGACGTCAATCAATCATGGTCGCGGTACGTTTTTAGCTAATAAACGTGTTTAAATAAACAATAGCACGTGGTTGTTTTCATATCATGTTGAAGAGGTCACGCGTGACGGGGGTCGGGGCACTCGATCGATGTGAGCATGTGAGGGGCTGGTCACTGCGCCGAACAACAGTGCGCATCCTCAGGATTTGGTAAACAAAAGCCGCGAACCGATCAGTTTTTTTGCAGTTTTATAGACTAATGACTCATCGATGAGTCACCGATGGCGGGAAGCCGTTGGCGCCGTCTTTGGTTTTATTCGGCTCGCCGCGTTCACTTGCAGACGCGCGGCTGACTTTTCATGGATTTCGATCTCGTGGAGCCGGAGGGCCGGTCCCCCATTGCATTTAATTGGGCTCGAGCACTATCGACATGTGGTTCGTGTCGCTCGTACCGCGCATCCTGCCAACTTATCTGCCTGCAATTTACGCGATAGTGTGTGTATCGTTTTTATATGATGTTGGACTCTTGTGACGGTTGTTCGCAACGATTACATTCCCCCCACCCCTCCACAGAAGAATTCCGCACAACCTTCACACGCAATTAACTTTGGTTTTTAATATCTACAAGGTTGCAAATTGAACGGCTAGAAGACGATTTTCACAAATCTATTTAGAATTCTGACATTTTAATCAAAATCAATAGATTTTTGTTAAAAATATTCTTCGTCTGAAACGCTACAACTAAATAAATAATTTAAAGCCATTTCGCATCGGAAATATTCAACGGTAGGATTCGGACAATTTAGATTTCGTCGACATGGATGAGTTATTTATTGACCACGAAATCGATGAAGATTGACTGTAATGGTTCAACTAATCCCAACGACTAGAATACAGCCAGATTTATTTTTTGGTACGATCTCATAAAATTAAAAACTAGGCGAAATTTCCCATTGTGATGGTTGATTTTAGATATAGTTTCTCTACATTTTTTTCACAATCTCATTAAAACGCGTAAAACCTTTCCATTAACCACCATAAAGTTAGTATCCAATATGGCTACCGATGTCATGATACGTCAGGGTTAGGTGTACCAATACAATAACAAAAAACATGACAATCAGACCATAAAGCATGTGATATCCGAAGAGTGAAACATTAAGACAAGTATGACATGTTATAAAGCTTCCAAATTCAGTCCATCGATTACGATTTATTATCAATTCTATCAATCATTGTTTATTTGCTTACAATTAATGCTTTCTAGGTTTCTAATCTTACTAATTGGGTGCAAAATAGACCTTCCGTATTATTCTAGAAAGGTTTTAATAATCCTCTATAAATTAGTACTAATAAATATTACAAAAAGCAAAGAAAAGCTTTTTCTGACCCGACGATTAAGGATTAGAAACATCTGGATGTTTTTAAGAAATTTATTGCTTTTTTTTCTTGGATTATTATTATCTTCTTAATGTTGATAATTGTTGATTGATATTGGAGATTAAATGTCTGCTTTAAAATAAATTATCTGTTAACCGATCCGTCACGGCGGCTTGAAAACAACCGCGTGTCATCCGAAGGGAGTCTATTTATATTGGAAAATAGACCCCAAGCATTTCAAGTGAAGATATTGATGAATTTCTAAATAAAAATGTGTTTTTATAAGTATAAAAATTCATGATATGCTTAATAATTGGGTCGATATTTTGGCTCTTGGCGCAGACTAAGTTCTCGCGGCACGTGTCACTCTTACGTTTCACTCGCAATCGGCACATCGTATCGGATGTGAACAAAAAAAAACATCACACCCGATACGAATATAATATATATTATAATATCTATTCTTTATACCATTTTAAACAAATACAAAAAGTTAGTGATATTTAGGATTTATATTAAAAGATTTATTCGAGAAAAATCAAAAACTTAAGGTCCTCTATTTACCCCATCGGCACGGCTAGGTTAAATGGTGATTTAAGTATTAATTACTTTTTATGAAAATTCGATCGGAGAAAAAAGACTCTCAACACAGATCATCATATTATTTAAAAAGCTCTTGAAAACCATGGCTATTCATCAAAATGAATATAAAAAACTGAAACATTTCTTGTGATGATACAATTAATTGCCAAATTCCGCCGAGCATTGCCATGAGTTTTATGCAATTTTTTTATCCGAATTTATTGCTTCAATTCTATCAAATCTATGAAACGTAACCTGATTAATCTATATTTTATATGCGGTTTGCTGCGGAGTGTATCTACCGCATAAATTGGGACTATTATATTCGAAACACAAACATATCTGTCGGGATTCCTACACAATCAAACGATGAATAATAAATAATGTTTTCGTTATCTACTGCGTATATCGTCGAATGATACTGGAATAAAGAAGAGTTTCAGATTATAATCTATTGATGGCGATGAAATCAGTGCACCACTTGACGTTTACGGACGTTCTATTATTATTAGAACAAATAAAAAATAGATCCACATTCCATGGAAATATTTTACACTTGTGCGTCACGTTGAATTGGGATTTTTGTTTAAAATTGTATGGGAAATCGATGGTGTTTTATTTATTTGATTGGATCATATGACGACGGATTCGGTGGCTATATTGTACAGTTGTGTCATGCTGCTTGTAATGCTCGATGCGTTCGCGAAGAATCTGCAAATGTTCCATATTTAGTGCGGCAGTAGTCGACTAATAGCAGAACATCGGATGAAGGTGAACAACCTTAATTATTTCAAGATAGTATCCATTATTTTTATCCACAGACCATAAATTGCGCGACGTAATACGAGCATTTCTGCATATGTCCGGACCCACACAAGGAGTCCATTGAGAGTTAGAATCCCAACTGGTCTAATAATTATTATATCGATAGGGTATCGCGCAGTGTTTATCTATCGTGTCTTACTGTTAATGCGAATATAATTGGGATGATTAGATTACAAATCGCGTTGCATGATGAACTCTTTTTACACTGGAAATCCAATGATTCACCGTTTAAATGATTTGATTGCTTGATGATAATAACTTGTACGGTGACGCCGAATTACGCTTTTGAGCGAAATTCAAAATGATGATTTCATCTGTCGTATTTGACATTTGATACAATATCGCGGTGAAAACCTATGACTCGATCAATATTACTGAAACTAAGCTCGATAGGAGTAATCAGTTATCGACATTCTTTAATCTTCCGGATCTGGAGGATCAGGAAACGGGAAATTGTGAGCCAGAAATAAAAAGGCGAATAGGGTTGGCTAAAAATGTAATGACAAAGCTGACTAATTCGGAAAAACAGGTGTATATCTAAAAACACAAAAAAAAAACGCTTAGTGGTATTTTCTATTTTTACTTAAGGCGTGGAAACCTGGTCCATAAAAGAACATATGAAAATTGACGTGTTTTTAATGTGCTGATGACGCCTTCTGAGAATACCATGGACTGTTAAACGCACATACGTGTTTGTCCTTAAAGAAATGTGGAACGTTAAAGATGGCCGACTTTCTACTACGTGTCTCAAAAGGATTCTTCGATACTTCGTACATCTCGCTTGAAGAAAGGGGGCCAACCCGCTGAAGCGACATAGTAAAGGCTCTCAAGGCCTCCACCGTAGTAGCTGCGATACGAGACACGGAATGCAGAGGTTCCTGGAGAGCTTAAATCGGAACAAGAATGACCACGATCCTCAGACATGAGGGTGCCGATTCAAGAAAAAGAGGACAACATCGCGGAGTTTTCGTTTTTCTCGAATTTTTTTTATTGATCAATATTACCTTTGCCCCCAATAATGAAGACCCATTCAGATACAGCTTACACTTGTGTCAATGCTTTTTGCAAACTTCAAAGCACTTTTAGAACGCAATTTTTGGGAAGGTGTCTTAGCTCCTTCAGTGATTCTGTCCTTATCTCCTCAATGTTGACAAAACGTCACCCATTCATGCTTTTCGTTTGCGAGAATAGAAAGAAGCTAAAGTGGAACATGTCTAATGAATACAGAGGTTAAAGCATTACAATGTTGTTATTTCTGGTCAAAAAAATTCTTCTAGTTTTTTTCTACAAATAAAAAATCATCAAGCACACTGTAAGACGCAAAACCTTTTCGAGAGCCTACAATAAAATTAGCATCCAATAGGACTCCCAATGCCAAGATACGCCAGGGACAAGTGTAACAATTGAACTTTCACATATTTTTGACCTATATGCCTTACTTATTATTTTATTCTTTCTATGGTGGCATTCTTGGCATAGGCTTTCTAGATAGCTATTGAATATAAAGGGTTAAACACTGTAAAATATCCAGGTCTAAACTATCTACATTATTGTTTTATCTACTTTTCTAAAAAAAAATCAAATACCTCCCAAATAAACAAGAAAGGATCTTTAGGATTGTCCATCTATGATGATACTGCCATTGAAACTCCTCTTTTCAACATTTCTTGAAGGTTAAACTATTTTTTTCTCGAATTTATTCAAATAAATACATATTTTGCCATAATTTTGATGAATCTTCTTGATGAAAAAAGAGTCTTTCATAATGTTGGATTCTTGATGACTAAAGCCCCTTCTCTACTTACAGCTCTCCGAACTTCTTATAATTTTCTCTAACTTAGAGAGAACTCTACACCCACCATTTTTTGATTATTGGACTGTCCATGTAAATCCACAAATTGGTTTCCACCCATCTTTACTGTTTAGTAGTACAGGTGGCCCTTGACTTGCTCATTTTCGATTTTTGAAAAGATTAATAATGCTTTAAATTCTATTTTTTTATCTTTACAATATTGCTAAACGATATCTTTAAATATTAACTCAGTAACCCGACGTTTTTTATTTGATTTTTAATTACTGGAAGCAAATCTTTATCTCTCCCTTTCAATGCTTTGAGATTTTCTGCTCGAATTTAAATCACTAAGTTTCCATCAAGAAGCAATGTCCATCGATTTTCAGAAGGTTTATAATTCCTGGTGCAATTGATTCTTCCTTTGAATAGAAATGTACGATTAGGCATTTTTTCCAATATGAACCCGTCTCATCTGCATTGAATATTTGAGGAAATAAATTCTTTTGTAGCATCTATCTATTATCTGCAGCAGCCGATTCTCCAGTAATTGAATATAATGTAAAGAATATCTCATTTTAAATTTGTAAAACCAGCTTTTACTTGCTTGAAACACCGCGTTAGAATCTTCTTTTAATCTAGTCTTCCAATTTTCTAAGCTTGAATAATTGGAAAACTGAAGGACATTGTTTTGATGTTAATAATCAAACTGTAATGACAAAAATCTTTCAACTGCATAGAAACGAACTTTTCGAAATAAAGAATTGTGCAAAAGTTGAGGGCTGCCTGTATTGTAACTTATTCTCCTATGTCACACCAAGACATTTTGTTGATATACATAATTTCCACAGATCCAATATGCTAGGAAAAAATGTGTGATTAGTAAATAGCTAATGAAACCCTATTCTATCATGATGGTTAGCGGAAATCAATATTAACATTTTCGCGACACTTCAAAATGTAATCACACCCCTTGAGACAATAATAATTGACACAATTCATAAAAACCTTGGCGAATGAGACCCAGTAAGGGAAATAACCTGTCAAATGAGACTGAGTAACTAAAAATGCGTCTTGGGTTGAGACAAGTTCTAACTTGCAAACAAACTCCTTGGCACTTGACCCGTGCGTATTATAATATAATAAAAATGAGTGCATATGCAAGACTGACCGCGAATGTGTTAAATGATGTAATGTCAATTGTGTCAATACCTGATCGACCCCATTACAACCGAGAATGGCGATTTAACCTACAGTGCTGATGTTCAATAATATAAAAGTGGTTGAGCGATATGCGGAGTGATTTGAAGAAATTACAGTACTTCTTGAGGATAAGGATCACACACCAATGTTTTTTACAACTTCAAATTACAAACTTGATTATAGGAAAAGAATTGTTTGGAGAATAAAAATGTGTACCATTAAGAACAGGAAATTTGGATTGCTTGAAACCGATTCTCAGACATTGTCTGACATGTTTGATGGGGATGACTTTATTTACATTTTTCTTTACGTTAAATTAATCATAACTTATTCTCAGCATTTAAATAAAAAAGATACAATATTAAAACCAATAAAATACACCGACTAGTAGCACTTGTTTGGGTTCAAAGTGGTTTTAACAAATGGATTAGAGATTTAACAAATGCATTTCAACAACAAAAACGACACTGATTTAAAGAATTATTTGTATATATAATATAAATAAATATATAAAAATTATAATGAGAGGGACCGCCTGCATGCATGAGACGGAATGATTCAAAAATTAAATATTTATATATTTAATTATTTATTGAACAATAGTATCGTAGAATTTCAATGTTATCAAAGTAAACGGTTTATTATGTTATCTCGGCGTAATATTTTTGTTTATCAAATAACCTTATATACTATCCGCGACCGATTTTTAATATTTACATCGAATTATTTTTTTAAATAAACTGCACAATGAGTTTATACTAGGATGTCCTATTTATTATTAAACATGGCTATTTACATGAATACCTGTTATTAACTCGGCTATACACATGCACAATGATCAGCTGCATAGATACAGCCCAAAATATAACTAATGTTATTTTATATATAGTTAGTTTATTATTCGAATTATTAGGTGTACCTGATAGAAATCTCATTTTTTTTTTGTGTCTTATTTGAGATAAGTCTGTCCTGCACACGGTGGACTAAGCATCTTTTCTCTATAGTTCTCGAGTACTGTTCCTCAGCTTTCTTTTTTGTCATATTTTTTTTAATTTTTTTAAAAAAAAAATGAATAAGCCTGAAGTTACCGAAGTACAGATACGGCATTGTATGTTACTTTATTTCGATCAAGGCTGGAGTGCAACCAAGACAACTAAAACAATTATTCAAATTTACGTGAAGTAATAACAGCAAATAGATGTCAGTTTTGGTTCTGTCGATTTAAATCGGTTGATAGAATCTTAACAGATGCCCCAAGAGCAGGACAACCCTCAAAATTCTACGATAATCTGCTGAAGGCCGTGTTAGAATCAGATCCTCATCTAAGTATCAACGAAATATCCCTAAAGGTCACTGCTCCATGCTTCACAGTTCAAGAACATTTAAAAAAAATCGGCAAAACTAATCGGATGGGTGTTTGGGTTCCGCACGCACTGTCCGATAGTATCAAAGAAGAACCGATGTGTCTCTGCTTCTCTTTGTTGTCAAGAAACAAAGTTTGCCCGTATTTGAGTTAAATTGTGACCGGCGACGAAGAGTGGATTGCGTACGACAATGTGACTAAAAAAGAACAACGACTATCAAAAAACGAAGTACATGTTCCAACCTCAAAGCCCGGCTTCACAGACAGGGAATTGACAAATTGCCTGAAAGATGGCAAACAGTCTTAGATAACGAAGGAGATTATGTTTTATAATAATATGTTTAAAAATATTTGAATAAATGCTTTTGATTTTGAAAAAAAAAACATATGGATTTCTTTTAGGTACACTCAATACAATTAATATCCTCAGATTTAAAAGCCGGATGCTCGTTGAACTGTATAATTTAAATGTGTATTAGAGATAACGATTCAATATCCGCATTTCATTACAAATTTAAAATTTAAATTTGTTTTTATTGCAGAATATGCCGAGTTTTTGCATTGCAAAGGTAAAAAGTTTGTTGACTTCAATGAGGTGCGAGGTGAGATTGAGGCTGAGACGGATCGTATAACCGGAGGAAACAAGGGCATCTCCAATGTTCCCATCAACTTGAGAGTCTACTCTCCGAACGGTATGTTTTCATAACAATTTTATATACACATAAATATATAATACATGATTATTAGTCTCGTATTGTTAATATAATAAATAATAATGGAGTGAATACCATTTTTATTAGCATATCATCCTAAATTAGATTTAAATTGTTCGGGGTCACCAGTTTAAATATTTAGGTCAACCAACCAAATTTTATTATTGGGGCAAATTGAATGGAATTTGTTTAGAGAAAATGTCTTATTATTATTTTTATGAGTTGTATAAACATTTTTTAATAATCCAGTATTGTTTTTCAGTGTTAAATCTGACGTTGATTGATTTACCCGGTCTCACAAAAGTACCAATCGGCGATCAGCCCGTTGATATCGAGAGTCAGATTAAAGGGATGATTTTCCAGTTCATCAGGCGTGATGCCTGTCTCATTCTTGCAGTTACTCCGGCCAATACTGATTTAGCTAATTCTGATGCTTTAAAATTGGCCAAAGAAGTCGATCCACAGGGTTTGTTAATTATTTGAATTTAAATTAATGTTTTCATTTTCTTATTGATTATATTAAAATTATTATTTTAGGACTACGCACAATCGGTGTCATCACTAAGCTTGATTTGATGGACGAAGGAACAGATGCTAAGGATATATTGGAAAATAAACTGTTGCCATTGAGGAGGGGTTATATCGGCGTTGTGAATCGTTCTCAAAAAGATATCGATGGACGGAAAGATATCAATGCCGCTATGGCCGCCGAAAGGAAATTTTTCCTAAGGTACAATTAGATTTATTATTTTATTTATATGCTTATCGTAAATTAACATATTTTAATTTCAATTTTAGTCATCCGTCATATCGCCATCTAGCCGATAGACTCGGAACACCGTATCTCCAGAGAGTTTTAAATCAACAGCTCACAAATCATATACGAGATACTCTACCGGGACTTAGGGACAAATTACAAAAACAATTATTGATGCTAGAAAAGGATGTTGATCAATACAAATACTTCAAGCCTGGAGATCCATCGGTCAAGACCAAGGCTATGCTTCAGTATGTAACTTCAAATAGCTCATGCGTAAAGCATAAAAAATAAATGTTAATTAAATATTTGTTTTCAGAATGATTCAGCAACTTCAATCGGATTTCGAGCGAACCATCGAGGGTTCGGGATCAGCACTTATTAGTACAAATGAACTATCTGGCGGTGCTAAAATCAACCGCCTCTTCCACGAACGTTTTCCATTTGAAATCGTCAAGATGGAAATTGATGAGAAGGAGTTGCGCAAAGAGATTTCCTTTGCTATTAGAAATATACACGGTGTCCGAGTAAGTTATCGTGAATAATTTCTTGAAAATCGTTGAGATGACAATTATTAAATACGTTCGTTCTATCATAGGTTGGTCTCTTCACCCCCGATTTGGCATTTGAAGCTATAGTAAAAAAACAAATAAGTCGTTTGAAAGAACCATCGTTGAAATGCGTCGATTTGGTTGTACAAGAATTATGCAATGTCGTACGATTTTGTACTGATCGAGTGAGTATTGAGTTTAAAATTTGGATATCCTAACATTGTATTTGATTGATGATTAATAAAATTGTGTATTTTTGTTTCATTAGATGTCACGTTATCCAAGATTACGCGAGGAAACCGAACGTATTATCACAGCACATGTGCGTCAGCGTGAACAATTGTGCAAAGAGCAGCTTTCGCTCTTTGTCGATTGCGAATTGGCATACATGAATACCAATCACGAGGATTTCATTGGCTTTGCAAAGTAATATATTATTCTTAATATTGATTTGTTTTATTGAAACTTAGCATAATTCAGTTGTTTTTTATTTTCCGCAGTGCACAGAATCAGTCGGAAAATGCGGCTAAAACTCATTCTCACGGAACTCTCGGCAATCAGGTCATCAGAAGAGGTTATATGTGTATACACAGTCTCGGTATCATGAAAGGTGGATCGCGCGATTATTGGTTTGTCCTGACCGCTGAAAGTATCTCTTGGTTCAAAGATGAAGAGGAACGTGACAAAAAATACATGTTGCCTCTGGATGGACTCAAGCTCAGAGATATCGAGCAAGGCTTCATGAGTCGTCGACTCATGTTCGCACTATTCAATCCAGAAGGCAGAAACGTTTACAAGGTATAATTCATTTAATTATTTATACATTTCGTATGGTGCATTTATTTTGAGATTAATCGATGCTTTCAAAATGTTCAGGACTTCAAGCAACTGGAATTGTCCTGTAACAATCAAGATGATGTAGATTCCTGGAAGGCATCTTTCCTGCGAGCAGGCGTATATCCTGAGAAAAATACAGAATCATCCAACGGAGACGAGGTATATATTATATTGATTCGACGTATTTATAATATTATAAATAAGCATTATATAGTTTTTATTTATATTATTCTCAACATTGGAACAGGCATGTGAAAAAAAGTTAAACAACAATATTGCATTTAATTGAGTACAGTGGAATATCTATTGTTATCGCTATAGTCCATAGCTACTATAGGTTCCACTGTGTATCTAATAAAATATAATAAAAATTTACATGTTTTTTGCAGTGCATATATTTTTTTTTTAATATATTATATATGTAATAGTACGATTGCACTGCCAATTAATTTAAATCAGTCCCCTTTTTTCTTACCTATACAGGGGAAGAAGGTTGGTAGGTGTCCCTATTGGGAAATATTTCTATATTTTGGTTTTTTGTTAGTTACCTTTTCTTAAAAATTAAACCAATAATCCTAACGAAAACTGATTTATTTTTGATTGATGTGTTTTTTAACAATTAATATTGTATTTTGTGTTAAAACATCTTATATATACAGTAACAGTTATTGAAATCCACTCATTTTAAATTTTTCAAGTATATATCCTTGGAATATCTCAAAGTTTTGCAGCTGTGTCGGTTTTGGGATTTTTCTAATTCTGCATTTATACAAAAAATAGATGTATTTTGTGCTGTAGATACTAAGGTACAATTGGATTACAATGAAACCATTTGCTACGTTTTTGAAGGAACTGATAAAAAAAAAAACGTTATTTGGAGGGAACAGGGATTCAGGGTTAAAAACGTGGTAAAAGAAAAATATTTAAAAACAAGATTAAAAAAAAAAAATATTTTGTGGTCCCTCCTTTACTTTTTATAACAGCTTGAATCCGGGCCGGCATTTAATCCACTAAGTTATTTATTTTTTCTGCCATTATCTCTTCATACTAGATCTTTATTATTGATGTTATTAGTGATTTTAAATTGGCAGGCTTTTCTCTGTTGACTTTTGCTTTCATAATGTTCCATAAATTTTAGATGGAGTTCTGTTCCTTTTTTGCGTCCTATATACCCATTTTATTGATTTTTTTTTTATAGATCGAATCACTGCAGATTGACTAAACCCCACCATCCCGCAATTTTGCCGCTACTTTTATTTACCTTATATAAAGTTGCAATTTTCGTTTTTTTACATGAGTTAAATTTCTTCATATTAAACGTTTTTTTTATTTTTAACTGTCTCCAACACTATATTATAATATACAACAAAAAATTCTGGCAAAGTTGTGAATTAAAACGGTAATTTTATATGAAAAAAATCATGCCCCCTCCCTCTGATCACGAATTTTACTTGAAAACTAAGAAATTAATCTTTTTTTTTGCTTGAGTGGATTTCGACGACCGTTACTGTAAATAGCATCTTGTTAAATATTAATACTTATTATTAACGTGGATTAATCGTGGTAAAAAAATGACACACATGTTTTTCTGGATGAGTCTAATATTTATAAGCGATGGCAGGTTTTAATGGTCGAAAGCTAATATTACTTATATATTATATATAATTATGTTTATATTTCTCTAACATATTTTATGTTTTTTATCTTCTTGTTCTATCCTGATAATCTCCCAAAGAGCGATGGATATGAGGTTTGTTCATTTGAAACACAGTAACCAAAATATATCCTTTCCAATTTTTTTTACAAATTTTATATTAGAATACTTATAGACTTACTTTACTGTTTTGGATCGTTTTTTGCATCGTTTTATATTTCAAATGATCCATCCGTGTTTTTTTTATTAACGCATGGTATTTATTTTCTCGGAAGTGCCAATTCGTACGTTAATAACGGCACGATTTCTAAAATGTGTCTCTTTCGAATAGTTTCTATGAAAATCTGTAATCTACAACATGTATTTCACATTATTCGTTTACAAACTTTTCAGTATTATGCGGGAGAGAGTTTTTATGGAAATACGCAGCCGGTATATGTATATAATTCGGTATGAATATTGAACAAGTTGGGTACAATGTATATGTTGGGTGCAATGAACATGTTGTACATGTTCGTTGAAAACATACATGCTTGTTTGTCTTCATGGATTGATTTGGCTTGGATTTATTTCGGGATGACTTAATATACCAACTCCTAAATTTTAATTGCATAGTGTATCCAATATATTACATATCGAATCTTAAAAATCATCTCTAATGTATTTATAATTATTGTTTAATGCATTTTTAGGTTTGTATCAGATTTTTATACTATGTGGTGGTTTTATCTTACTGTTAAATGTTGACATATAATGCTAAATATTTTTTTAGTGGTTTTTACATCCACAAATAAAGTAAAAATGTGTTCTAGAGTGTCATATTTAGAGAAAAGACCAAATGAAATGGAAAAAAAATGACGTGAACTTCCATGAAACCGTTTCCGTCTCGTTTCACAGAAACTCACACTGCCAAGTAGCGCTGTCTGCTGTCACTGCATTTCTGTTGATAGTGCCGCGGAGATCCGAAACAAAACGATACAAGAAACTGTATTGAAACCATTTCAAATGATATCTTCATAAATGGTACTGAAATTTTCGGTTGTATTAAGATTTCATTATTTATGATTCCAAAAGTGATGACTCGAGTGGTGTCGGTATCGGACGTTGCGTGCGATGGCAGTTGGCCGCAATCATGGTTTCTATGGAACTATGAGGAGCGAGGCCCCTATCCAGGAGGTCCCTGTAGTACCCGATCTGACTGTAAATTAAATATGAATTAGCCCTAGCCTCGTCTGATTATTATTGTTACAATCCGCGAGTTGACAGCTCGGTACCCTGGCTTATGGCTGGCCACCTGACCCGTATTCAAAAAGCCTAGATAACCTGGCGGATGACCGTCACAGTCCCGATACCAAGGTTGAGACGGACGATTAATTTTCCATTTTAAATGTGACGGATCAATCGGTTAAAAACAATGAATACAAATAAAAATATTTATGAAATTAAAAAAAAATACGAAACTGAAGTTAAATTTAATTAAAGTTAAAAATTGCTTCTTTATTTTCCAGCAATAAATATATTTAAAATGACAATTTACCTTCTATTTTCGTTAGTAAAACCATTGCATAGTGTTACGAATCTGTTACATAATCGTTTTTCCCATATATTTTTACGAGTTTGCATCTAAAAATTGGAAAAGATATTCTTAACACCAAAATAATATACACATCCTCCTATTTTTTTTCTCTATATATTTTTTATGTTTATATATAAATATTAATATATACCACATTCTTGATTATTTTTTAATAACCACACTTATATTATTATATCGTCTAATATGTAATTGCGTTCGAAAATTTTAAATTTTTTGACTAATTAGCATGTCAACTATTATTTATTTCGTACAATATATGCTTTTATAAAATATTAAGGAGTATTCTAATAAACTTTTTCATCTGTCACAGTCTATTCATATGCACTTGCAAACCATGTAATTTCGGTAACGCTTTCTGTCGACATGGTTATAGTCTGTTTTATCATTTACCACATAATAAATAATTCATCTCTGTTTATATTTACATTATTAAAATGGTCTACATTTCATATTACCATTTGTGATCGTCCGTGTATCTGTAAATGGTCTCAATTTTCATTTTTATCTATTAAAGTTTACTGCAAAATATTGAATCATGCGATACATTGTTAACGAGGCACGTATTATAATCTAATTTAGTTCATAAAGTCTACAATGTTTCTAAATCAATTTCGAATAGTGTTTTTATGAATGTCATTATATGCAGGTTATACAATTTTAGCATTAATTGTTTGGTTTTATTTTTATTGATAGATCGGAAAGTGCACCTTTTGCAGACAATTTAATTTGGGTGGCTTAACTTATTTTTGTAGTACATATAATTTTTATATAATATGATATTTTAGCATGGTTAATTTTTATATATCCTGAAAAATATATTCTACTTTTTTGGGAATACATGTTTATAATAACGTGTGCAATATTTTATTATTGAGTTTCGTTAAAAATACTAATTCAAATACAGTCAGTTCTTGATTTACGTTGGAGTTCCACTCGGGAACTTAGGTTGTAAGTCAAATTTCATACTAAAATAATTCAGTAAATAATTATTCATCTCATATTATGTATCGGACGCTTAGTTTTTCACAATGAATCAGTAATGTTTTTATGAAATGCTAATGTTTTACTGCTTCGGGAGTTCGGTTATTCGTGATAAGTCTTACGCTGTTGTTTCACGCTCGTGTTTTTTATTAATTTTATTTTCATTTCTAAATTTTTCTCACTAGTAACTTGGGAATAAAATATTACAAATAAATCAAATTCACTAAAAGCGACCATTGTCTAGCACTCACAAAATACGACTAGCTACGATTAGGAGAACCGAAAAGTAATCAAAGTTTTTTTTTTCTTGCTAAAAATATTATTAATTCATTTTTTTTAAATACTAACCACAAAAAAATTTCCATTTTTTTTCAAAAGTTTGCCAGCGTTAATGCAGTTGTTCGATTTCTTTTTTAAAAAAGTTTTTTAATTTTTTTCATTGATAAACTTTTCCAAGTGCGTTTTCATTTCTCCAACATTATTCAATTTTTTATCTCTCAATGTATGCTCTAACGATATGAAAAGATAATAATCTGATAGCACGAGATCTGGTGAATAGGATGGATCGGTTAAAAGTTGCGATCCAAGCTGCCTCTTTTTTTCCTGTGTTGTTTTTGAAGCGTTATCGGGTTGAAGGATTCTATTTTTGTTTTTGACCAAAACAGATCGTTTTTTTATGAGCTCTCGTTTTATTCTTGAGTTGTTCACAATGCACTGTCGTTGTCAAGAAGCAATTCATAGTGTATAATTCTAGAAAAATCCCACCACACACAAAGAAGAATCGGTGATGGCCGAGGGGTCGGAACGGGAAAAATGGATCGACTTCATACCAACATAAAAGAGACGAGCAGACGGTACGCCGTTGATCGAGTGCCATCTCCGTCGATTCACGAGGAACCCAAGTTCCTTACCTGTACAATTTTCCTATTCGACGATGATGATCCTGAATAGACCATGGACAACCAATCTGCAATGATAATTCTTCAATTGTTTCGCGAGGATCTGAATCCACCATTGCCTTCAGGATATCATCATCTAAGTTTTGAGGTCGTCCTTTTTGTGCGAAATCTTTGAGATTGCTATTTCCATTTTTAATTTTATAAACCACCGATGACACTTATTTAGTTTCAGAATATCCCCGTTAGTATTGGCAATTTTTTTCACTGCTTCGTTTGCCTTTATTTCTTGATCGAACAAAAATAGCATACAATGACATAAGTGTGCTTCTTCTATTGTTGGCCTCGTAAGCTTTCCCCTTTGGTAGAAAAAAAGTTTTTAACCGAAAAATAAAATTTACAACCATAGCTTTAAAATAATAGCAAAACTTATGTGTTTGCAGGAACATGTCTTGACACAAACCAACTGTGCTTGTCGAAGAACTTTTGATTACTTTTCCATCCCCCTAATATTTACATGTTGTTGTTATTATTTCTAAAATAGTAGTGTATTTTTTTGAATTTTTGACAATTTTAATGAAATATTTTCGTCGTAAGTCGAGATGTTCGTTAGTTAAGAACTGACTGTATATATGTAATAAGATGGAATATTTTTTTAATTATGATATTTTTAATATTGCTATAGGGCAGTAACGAGTCGGAATCTACGAGCAGTATGGATCCCCAGCTGGAACGACAAGTTGAAACTATTCGCAATCTCGTGGAGTCGTATATGAGAATAGTTACCAAGACAACTCGTGATTTGGTTCCGAAAACTATCATGTTGTTAATCATTAATAATGCCAAAGATTTCATTAACGGTGAATTATTAGCTCACCTCTACGCTTCGGGAGATCAGGTAAATTATACTCTTGCGATTTTTATAAATCTTGTCGACGAATTATTTATTATACGTATTTTTTTGTCGTCATCAGTCACAAATGATGGAAGAGAGTCCGGAAGAGGCAGTCAAACGCGAAGAGATGATGCGCATGTACCACACCTGCAAGGAATCGCTCCGCATCATTGGGGACGTATCGATGGCTACAGTGACCACACCCGTTCCTCCGCCAGTTAAAAACGATTGGCTTGCAAATGCCGGTGGTGAGAGTGCTCGATTATCTCCGCCGAGTCCAGGTGGCCCTCGCCGTGGGGCACCGCCTGCTCACCAAGGTATTAACTCTCCTGCCGGATACTTATTTTGTTTGCTGTTTGATCGAAAGACATTCCGACACATTTCATCACTGTTCTTATTTAATTATGATGCATGAAACGTGTGTTCTATCGATTATATCACAAAAACTAATATCGTTTGTTTGAGTTAATATATCATTATATTTGGCTAAATGATTTTTGTACATGCTAATTCGGTGGATTACCCGGCAGGAGGGTTAATGAAACGTTACAGTAGCGGTAGTGATCTTTTTAATAGTTTATTTAATTATTAAATTATGATTCGTGTTGTGCAGGTTCAGTAGGATCCGTTGGAAGCTCATCTCGAGGTGCGCCTCCGCCACCTGCAACGGGAAGGCCTGCCCCACCTCTACCGTCAAGACCAGGCGGCGCCGCTCCTCCGGTTCCGGGCGGACGACCTCAGCCATTAGCAGCACCACTCATCCCGACGTAAGTTTTGTTATTTTATTTCAAATTAATAAACGATAATTTAATTCCATCGAAATCATTACGATATTGTCTGTCAATGCTACTTTTGTTCTTCTGGTCAAGATTCTTCTTATCGATCATTTAAGTTTTATATCAGCTGTGTTTCACCGTAATGAAATTTATCTTTTACATTACTTTGAATATTTGGCATCGGTATAGTGGAACTTCATATCAGATAATGTTAACAGTTCATTTTCATGCGTTCACATTGTATTATTTCTTGTTTTTATAAATATTGGTTGGTTTTTTTTTATTGTTTTTGTAAGTGTTGTCGATAATTTTGACTTTAAAAATTGCAATATTGTTACCATTTAAACGCTTACTGGTGAGTCACTTTTTTACAAATATGCAATACATCGGCCGTTAAGTGATTAAAAACAAAAAATGTGTATGAATATTATGTCAGTTGTCGTTACTCTCAAGATTTGGAGATGTTATTCAATCGCAAAAAATCAAGATGTTATATTATATGCAAATACAAGATGGAAAAATTTTATATTATTAATTTTCAATCGTCTAATCTGCTATTTTATCTAAATTCATTGGTGCTGGAGATAAAATATTAACTGCATTATTGAATTCTATACATTTATCATGCTAATTTTCATACGGCGTATGTTTTATTGCAACTAAAATATTAATTGTACGTTCGACACATTGTAAAATCTATTTTAATACATTTATTATAAATATCGGTGATGTTTTTTATATCGATTCTTGAAATTTATGATGAAATTTTACATGTTTTAAGTAAAGTATACATTGTTGATTAAAGTATTTTTTAAAAAAAAAGTTATTGTCAAAATGTTTTGGTTTTGGTTTTTAATTTGTTTCGTTTAATTACGTTGGTTTATTCATCACCTATTTATTTGGTTATTTTGTTTATTTTCTCATATTTTTCTCATATTTGAAAATATTATTAGATTAGATAAACATGTACAGTTTTGTCTGTCTTTTTGCAGACGGCGTTAAGGAGTCAAACTACTGTCCTGAATCTAGTCTTTCTTTCTCGTTATGTAACCTGTCGTACATAGTATTTAAAGCAATATGTAAAAAATCGGGCATTGTTATATAATTTGAATGATTTTTATTATATAAATAAGACATTTCAATGTTTATTTACGTACATATTGTATACACAATACCAAGATGATGCTTCCAAAATTTATAAATACGCATAAAGATTTCTAATGAAATGATTGTATGAAACTAAATTTTTGCATTGTTGTTTATATGTAAAATGTATATTCCAGTGTAAATATTTATTATTACTCTTTCAATCTGTTTTTTAATGCAAATATATAAATACATATATACATTATTAAGATATAATAAATCACGAGGAAATGATATATCGTTAATTTTTCCATTTAAAATATTGTTTCGATTCATTTGTCAAACAACGGATATCTTATGTTTATTTAATTATTTGATCCTTATCGGACGTGAGCATTCTGTACACGACTGGCGTCCAGCTTGTTTAATTAAAATTTACTAGAATATCAATTAATTGCGTTGAATATCGAGGACTATACGAATTTGTTCTGCAGTCTGCCCTCGTTATCTGTTAGTCTTTTCGATTCAGATACAGTTAACGATATAAAATTGCTAATGCCATATCAAGTGATATACGATCGATAAGGGTTAAACATTAAAAACGTCACATCGAATATTATATATATAGATAAAATTCTCTAACTCGAAATTTATTTTCAATTCAATGTTCCGAGAAAATTTTCTATACAAAAACTGTTTAAAATACAAAGTTGTGCAGTGAAACCTCGTTTTTAAGTGCTCGGAATTCACCTTTTTCCGCTATTTGCGTTCTATTTCTAAAATCCCGTTTTACGTTCAAATCAATTTATATTTTTACAACAACATATTCAAAAACTTTTAAGCCTAGAGGGTTTGATGGGAGCTAAGAAAAGATTTAACTTTACAAAATTATATAGACCTTGACATAAGCGTGATGACATCTATTGTGGATATCGATGATATAGAAATATAAGAATTATCTAGCGAAGAAGAGGTAAACTTAATCCATCATTTCCAACAAAAGAAGATGATATGAGACATTTTGAGGGTCTTAAAAGCTATTCTACTAGCATTGAAAACGTACAAGAGGAAACTTTCTTATCGATTATGAGATTGAAAGAGCTGTACACCAGCACAAAAATATGTACCAAAAGATTTGCGTGATTATCTAAATAATAAAAAAAATTCTAACCCCGAAACTACGTTTTCCCTCTAATTAAGTTTTTTTTATCGGTCTCTTCAAAAACGTAAAAACGGAGTTTTATTGTATTTCTCATAATTTGAAATACATTTTAATCGTTGTAATTATATTTTATCTCATATAATCACCGAGATAAAGATCAGAATTTCTTCGGCATCCTTTAAATTTCGAGTTAGACGAGTTCTACTATATAAATAGCAGTTTTTGGAGTTGTGTTTCGTCTAAGTTATGAATTATTGCTCAATATTGTTGATCAGGCAGCTAACACCAATGAGTTCAACGTCGTTAAATCCTACAAACATGATTATGGAATTGTCATTTGTAAATAACATTTTAAATAAAACATATTTTTTTTTTATTAAAAGTTCATATTTCATGTGATGCATGCGTTTTATTATATTCTGCATATGAAGTTCTTCTATTTACGCAATTAAATTATATCGAAAACATACACACACACACACATACCGACTATTACAATCATTATCGATATATTTTCTCGACGTGTTTGCACAAAAAGTGATAATCAAAACGTGCGTCGATTTGTTATTATTTTTCATTTTAATAAATTAAAATAATTTTTAACTGTAGTTTGACTTGAAATTATATGTATTGATTGGTTTAATTGCTGTGGGGTGACATAGGAGACCGGGCGGTGGAGCTGCCATTGCGACCGCGGCATTGGGGCAAATGTCTCCACAAATGCGGCAGCAGGTCAATCAAGCGGTGGGACAAGCAGTGACGAACCACGCGATGAATGAGCTGGGGAACGCTTTTGCCCGATTCAAGTAATGAAACGTCGACTGCCCATTTGTATATGTTTCCTTTGTCACAACTGTTACTAACCACGTGTCAAAAAATATTAAAATTGTTTGTATTTATTATAATATTGTTGGAGAGGGGGCTCGAGGCGACACGAAAATTAGATCAGCTCATGTTTTCTAGTCACTACGCGCCTCGAGTATGCTCAATGTTCTAATCTATGATTCATTATATCGTAATCATTTATAATGTTCAACGCCAGGATACGTTTTGATCAATCGCAATTATTTAGCGTCATCGCTTGAATTGGACTCTCGCGATTATCAAAGCGAATAACGCGAGCGGATCAATAAAATTAGCCGATCATTGACATATCATTCCATAATCGTGTTTATTAATTAATTCATAGCAATTATAAATAATGAGCATATTTTTTTCTCAGTCTCGTTGTATGTATGTACATATTTTGTGTGATCCTCATTTACTAATAGCTTCACAAAAAATATATTCTAACAACCAATTCTGTAAATATTTGTGTACATTTCGTCTTCATTTGTATGTGCGATCAATCCCCGCTTCTTAACACATTGCCTACGGCGAACGTGGATTCCATGACAAAAGCGGCATGGAATGCGTCATATAACACCGATACTACACATTCGATCGGACGTAACTTTTACAACATTTGGTTCATTCAAATATATTTTGAGACTTTGTAATAATTTATTTTAAATATTTTATGGCTCTTTTACAAGAAGGTGTGTGCTTAGAATTTTTTTAATGTTTAATATTTACTGCGAAAGAAATCCATTCAAGATTTTATACATTTTTTTTGTATAGATTTTTTAATTTTTTTAAATACACGTTTCACGTGACTATGCCAAATTTGATGTCTTCATTAGTCAGTTATAAGCGGAACATTTCCGGGAAAGCATCAAAATTTATTTTGTCTTTGGGATTGCGTGACATTTTTTGTGCATTTTTGATAAATTTGGAAAAATGGAACAATCAGAAATCAGTTATAACGAGAACAACAGTGAAACGGAATCTATTCAAAATAAATCACAACAACATTCGAAGCTATAAAAAAGTTGGTAAAAAGTTTTATGACACCTGCTATAAGGTATAAATATTATTTTTGCATAAAAAGTCATGTTTCATAAAATTCCCGCCCCATCGCATGTTTGACCGCGTATAGTACCGCAGGCAATGTGTTAATATTGCATTCCTTCACTAGTGTACGATAACTAAACGATACGTTATTGCCTATCCGGAAGTGTATTTACGTCACATTGTATTTTTGGGACCTGATCTTACCAAAGTGTCGGTTGGATTTGAATATCATTTCTCAAATGTCATATCATTTTTTTAGCATACCAGGACATGATTATCTGTTGAATGATTCCTGCGTTTAATTTAGGTACCTCTCGTTTCAAATAATCGATTAATAATGGCTAAAATATTTTTTGCTATTACGTATTATAAAAGCGTATGTATGCGTGTTGAAATGTTTATCCAAAAATTTACGTGTGCATGTGTTTAAACTACTAATGTATAGTTTTTGAATAAATAGTATTTTTTCTTTATATGTTTAGAATATAATTCCGAAGTGTACGAATATGTGTTAGATTGTAAATTTTTTAAATACTCATTAATGTATTTATTCAACGCCACGGTTCAATTTCAAAACTACGGACTAATATTGTGCGGCAATATTCAGATTATGTGAATCAAAATAAATATATAAAAACAAATTATATAAAATGACGTTATTATAATGATTTAAGGTTGTTGATTCATCGCATGTTGTTATATATTATGTATCGTAATAAAGGCACGTACGAGTACAAGTCGGCGAGCGGTTAAATGTGGCTTTTTAGTTTTAGATTTGTCATTTCACACACTTAGATATTATAACGGGCGTCGGTAGAATTTGGCGTGGAATATTTAAAGGCACAATGGAATTCATAACGTTTAGAGCGAATGTTACAGTTTTGTATATTCTACTCGTAATTAATTGTTCTATGTATTGAGCCGCGGTAATCGTGTGCGTGTGTGCGTGCTATTGCCGAGTTTCGAGCGCAGAGTGTGAGAAATAACGAATCGTCACGCCGTCGATCCTGAATCAATCAAACGACTATTGCCAATGAATGTTCGTCTAAATAGTATTCAAAGTATGACACAGCGTAGAGAAAAATAAGGTGTATTCAATGCATTAATTATGTAGAATTTGTGAATATCTAAAGATCATATTGATAGATATATATATATACCAGTTGTTACTAGCGTTGGAGCTATATGATAATATGCTTTATTTATGATGTGGCACTTATGTATCTAATAAGAATCGGTATTATTTCATCTGTGCGTTGCCGTGTGTCATACTGATTGATTTTTCAGCGTGTGCGGTTGCATTCGGTAGCGTTTATTGTTTGTGACACACGGCGCAATGAGAATAAATGGCAAATATTTATGTAAATTTTTAAATATATAAAATGCACGCGGTAGAGCAATCGGTGTTCTTATTTTAGCATCACACCAGTCGTTGCGATGTTATTTCATTAAATAATATTGTAGACGCTGTGTCGTTCATAATTTACTTATATCTTGTCGTCATTTGTATTCAAATATTATATATATATATGGGTGTTTGACGATAGGTCAGCTTTTAGTCAATAGTTTCCACGAGATATTCAAGTATAAAACGTCAATTACACACAAATCAAATAAATACTGAATATGTTTTGTGGTCGATCTGTGGATTTAACTTAGTTTTAATAACAGTTTTGTCAAACGCTAGCGGTTAAGCGCCATCGTTTACTATGATTTCATCACGAGATGTTTCACAAAGTACGAATTAGTTTATATATTTGAAGCTAATTAACGATTGCTCTTTTTAAATGATTGTTTTTCGGAATAAATTCGTTAAGGTCAATAATTATACTGCATATATTTTTTTATCGATATTGTAAAGACGGAGCGCAGTGATGCGTATTTATTAGATAAAAATTAAAACAGTATTTCTTTACGTAATCAATTTTTTGCCTTATCAGAGCATTTAAAAATATTATCAATATGAATTTCTTTGAATGTTATTGAAGAATATATTAAATATACGTATATATTTTGCTTGTGAGATAACGATATTGTATTATAATTATGTAAATATACATATATATATATTTACATAGTAGAATAATGTCTAATTATCCAGTTGAAATGACCCGTTTGATTTTTGTTTCATGTGATTTACGCATATTGAATATGATTTCGTATGTTTGGGTACTTAAAAATGTTGATAACGTGTTTTCAAACATTCCATTGTTATGCACAGTATATATGCAGAGTCGTAGTCGGCCGAATCGGCATCACGGACGCGTCTCCCAGGAGCTCTTCCGTGAAAGTCTACCCACCGATTACGTCGCCGTTGATTACGCCCCTCCATATATACGTATACTATAAATAATATGCATTAAATAATATTTATTACAAGCATTATTAATGATAATTAACATGTTTTAGCATGTAGAGACTGTATTGCAAATATTATTGAGAAATACACTTTATGAATTATACAAATTTGAAATACATGTTGAACCAAGTGATTGTATTTTATTGCCTTGTGTCAAAACTATGATTTTATCGTTATTCATCTCGACAAATCTTGTATAATACAAATATTATCGTCCATTTTATTCATTTGTTTTATGTTTTCATTTTTTTTTGTATCAAATCTAATGAAATCTTAATTATGGAAGTATTAAAATGTTATATTGGCGATGCTAACTATATGTGTAAGTATGAATTTTATATAAAAATAAAAATACACCTGTAGTTAATCCTTTATTATCGTAATCGCTATGTAATAGAAGCTCTTATATCATGGGTAGGTCAAACTGTACCCTAACATCATAATTTTCGACCATGTATTATATGATTTAATTGCAAGCATTTAAAATACACATTGCGTCAATGTTGTACTATATAAAATCTATATTAAATAGCTAACATCTAAGAATATAATTTGTGAATAAAAAATGATTTTTAAAGTCATATCAATTTAAGTTGGCAACCCTGCGTTGCTGTTTTTGAGCTGTCAGATTTGATATCTACACCATAACCTATTATCGATAAACTATATCCGTTTAAATACCGTAGTTTATTCTTTATGCGTTATTCCAATTATGCAGTAGTGAATAATAATAGCTTTTCTTATTCAATTTAACGTCAAGAATGATCGTAGAATAGCATTCACTGATTTATCGTTATCATTGGAGGTAGATCGATCGAATGCTTTCAGTGTTCGATCGCAGATTGTGTCAAACGTTTCTTATCGCATTATCGTGACAAGTATATATACAGACATCTGAAAGAATTGTATATAAGATTCGTTTGAGCATCTTGATCGAATGTATTAATTAATCTAACATGGATTTATTTTATTTTTAAACATAAAATAATAAGAACGCATCGTTTGAAATCGTATACAATAATATACAATCGGTTATTGTGTCAACGGATTAATTAATGGTGTCATTACGACACGTATTCTTTATACAAAATTAATCGGTTGACTTAATTAAGATGCCAAATAGCTGAACCGTTGATTGAAATGCTCAATATTGTTATTGCGATTTAAAATAATGATTATCTTTGAATGTTTCAGTCGCCCTGTGCCGAATGTACCTCCGAGGATGCCGGACAGACCTCAAAATGGACGTCCCTATTAGTGTAGCGTAACGACGACGGTGAACAATTGATTAGTTCATTAATGATTACATTTAGCATATTAACATTTGTGTTGTCTGGCCTTATCGCGGGCCGCGTAATTTAGACGCCGTAGGGGTGTACGTATAGTATTTTGTTTCGGTGATAAGCAATTGGATTTATCATAAACTAACGAAGATATAATGTTAAAAGCACTTGCTAAATGTTTATATGTTGAAATGTACAAATTTTTATGATAATGAATGAACTCATGTAAATACTTATATTTTTTATAATATGTGAAATTGTATTATTATTTTTTTTAATTTATGCTGAGTCAATCTATAGTCCAATTAGTTGGCATAGTAAATGTGTTGGCTTCAGGTCAATGTCGCGGGTTATATAATTTCAGATTATATTACTTTGAGTGTAATTAAAGTGATAATTATGTGCCTTTTCTTTTTAATTTATGAGATTCGATTGATTAATATGCGAACGGCATTGATGATTATATATGAAATTGCGAATAGACGCAACTTATCCCAATTTTTACGAGTCCGTTGTATTTTTATCAATACAATATACAGTATAATTTATATTGTGAATCGAGGGGTGAGCGTGCACATTACGGATAACTGTGATATTCAATAATTTTAATTATTTTAAATCCCGCAGCATTTTATATTATTAATATAAAATAAAATTGTAGTGTGTCCTTTAACTTAGACTTTTTACATAATGTTGAATTTTTGCTTGAATATTTTTTTTACGGTGATTTATTTCTAGATATAAAATCATTCCTTATAAATCATTCATCGGAAAAAATGTGTGACAATCGATCATTATTGACTTTTATTAAATTATTTTTGCACTAATGCCAAGAATTTTATTTGCATTCTATATAATTAGTGATTTAATTTAAATGAATATATTTATTTCGTATAACGACATGTAAAATATTTTTAATTCGGAAGAGAAAGCTGTAATTTTTAATTCAATTTACTGAGCAAATGCTTCGATTCAATAAATATTCATCATTGGCAATGTTTCGCTATGAATTTTGTAGATATACCACGATTTACATGTATAAATGAAAGTTACCATTGCATAAGTCATATATTTCCATGTCTTCTTTTTAGCATAGTTTTGGTCTCGATAGTATACAGTCGAAGCGTATAAATATCTTTACATAAAAAATAAGCCTATCAAGTTTACGGCCAATACGATTAATATGTGTAAATAATAAATTGCAATACGTATTTAAAATGATGTTTTTGTCTATCTATCAACTGCATTATTAAAAATGGTTTTTCACAAAATGTATTGATATATGTATTAAATTGTCTGTACTGATAGCTTTTTGTAAAACTGAAATTAGATTCGGTTGTATGAATTCCTAAAATGTAGTATGTGGCTCAATTCTCTATTGCCATAATGTGTATACAGCAACAATTTTTTCCCCTATTTTACATTTTATTATTAACCCTTTGGATGCCGAGCTTACATATCGACGAGAATGTTATATTTTTGTATAATACAAACAGTCATTAATTATTGTGGCGAAAATTATAAAACATCACTATTGAGAAAGCATTGTCAACATAGACTCGGCAATATATTTTTGGCAGTGTTCGCCCATTATATATCATGATTCAGAAGCCAAAGGGTTGATTGACTAATTTGTAATATTATATATTACATATTAAATTATGTACAACATGAAAATGTGAATAAAATTTTGTAAAAATATATATCTTCTGTTTTATTAATTTTGCAAATGATTTTATCCGATTAAAACCAAAAACTGACTCTTTGTTAATCTTATACAGTGCACTCTCGATTATCCGGGTTAATGCTGGGGAGGATGATCACGGATGTCGAGAAACACGGATAATCCGAATCATCAAATTTTTATTTTATTTTCGAATATAATATCATATATACAACACAAACACAAACAAATAAGTAAAAATATATTGTTTTATCATATATCCGAAGCATCCGTGTCCAGTTAGAAGCTGACAGATGGAACCCTACATGTTGGCGATTTTTAAGCCACGGTTGGATCGCTGGAATCAGTTTTCGGGTTCATTCCCCGTTTGGAATCTCGTCCCAGCGCTCCTGCCATTTTCTTATCAGACGAAGGCGTACTCTTTTCCGATGCTCGGTGGTTCTTGAGTTCGGCTCCTGTTTTTGGTGCTCGACCTTACCTGACCTGACCAAACCTTACCTGACCTTACCTGACCTGACCAAACCTTACCTGACCTGTCCAAACCTTACCTGACCTCACCTGACCTTAACTCGTTCGGATGGAAGCAATGCTGCACCCGGTGGCTGTTTTAGACTATCGCTAAGGCGTGCAATGTTGGCCTGCCGGCCCAAAGAGGGGCCTGCCCCCCCCCTGTGTAAGGCTAGTGGGTCAACCTGCACCTGGATTACGTAGCCAACTAATGTTGATCTTGGTATGTTCCGAAATGTCGGAGGAAACTTCAACAACCGACGAGCACGCGAAGAATGGCAAAGTAAAAGCCATTCGAAATCATCATCATCATATGGTAACAATTCGATCAGGGCTGTTGACTTTATCCATTGGAAAGCTCTGTGGATGACCGAGCCAGCTCGGCCTCATCGTCCTAATAAATATCTGACGACATCACCACCTCCGAGTAGTGTATTTTTCTTTTGAATTGCCGCAGGGCTTTTTTGCCTCTCTCAGTGATCCACCAAATCTCCCCCGCCAAGGCAAACATGGAATGAATTATGGATTAGCTATACATGTTATATTTTTATTCCATTCTTGATTCTTTTCTAGATTTCTAGATAGAACTCTGCCTTATCATAGGTTTCGGTACCTAGATGTATAAATTTGCGCTCCTACTCTTGTTTTCTACTCTTTTCTCTTTCTCTTGATTCCGGGTAATGTCTCTTGTGCACACAGGGCCGAATTAAGACTTTGAGATGTCCTAAGCCTAAGTTAATTTTGGTGTCCTCTTACACTTGTAATTCAAAATATTAAAACAATAATAAACCATAGTCTAGGAAGAATTTTGATGTGCCGTAGATGAGAAAAGGTTGCAGAGCACTGCTTTAAACCCTTTAAACGTTAAAAAATCATATCGTGGATCTGGTCGTGTTTCCCGGATACGAAGGAAATCAATGATTATCATTAATAGTAATTTAAATAAAACCAAAATTTTGACGAATCATAACCTCAATGTTTTATCATATTTATATTTTTTATTTGATACATTCAAATTTTCAGATATATGTTTTTTATTCTCCAATGCATTATTGGCATAACTGTATTTGATTTTTAATTTTTTATCAAAATATAACTTTCGTTCCCTATACATAAATAGAATATGGTCATTAATTGTGGTGCATAGACCGACTTGTGTCTGTCAGGTTTTAAATAACCTAAGAATGTCGGCTGTCACTGTTAAATAATTGTAATTTTATCACTATGTTATCAATTTTGAGAAAACCTGTATCGGAAAGCTGCAGAAGCGCGCTGTCAATTTTACGTAAACCATTAATTTATAACGAAATATGTCAGAAACAGATTCTAGCCTTAAATCAAACATCAATCAGACATAACACCAGCCTACAGCCGTTCGACAATGTCGAGAAGTTTGGAAAAATCAGATTAAAATATGCGATGAAGGACAAGGTGCCGCACACATATGAGCTCATCTACAGAGCCCCGATGGACATCTACATGACAATAATGTCGGCAGTCATCACCGGCTTCGCTGCGATGACTACCTCAATTCTGATCTACAGAGGCATGTACACCATGGAAGATTTTAATGTAAGCATATCCGATACACACAACATCATATTAGCGACCAGCAAAAACGAAGTAATAGCGGCTTTCACCATGTCGTTTGTGATGCTTGTTATCACTAAGATATTAGTCACGAGATACGTTCTTCGAATATATAAATTTGATAAAAATTACATCGCGATATTCAGAGGGCCACTACCGGGCATGATTAAAAAAAGATATTTCGAGGCCGGCGACATTGAATCTGTGAAACAATCAAAGTACGTGGGATGGAAAGACGGACTCTACAAGTTGGGAGACAGAAAAGCATTTTTAATGGTGGATTTTTTCAAGACGCCGCGTGATTTGAAAGTTATGATAACCGATCCGGAAGATTTAGCAGAGATGGACAAGGGCGATTATTGATCTTAAATTATGCAACAGAGTATTAGTCGATAGCTGTATATTGTTTATAAAAATGTAAAATAAATAATAATAAAAAAAACTCTTTCAATGTTTATTGTATGATTTATTTTAAAACTAAATTTAACATTATTATTGCACAGTAAAATAAAATTGCTTACATTTATATTTTGGCTAACATGCTGTTTACGACAAAATTAATTTTTCATTAAATTTGACATTACTACAACACTACGATACTCTATAAGTACTAAAAGTAGACTAAATTGATGATCTTTTATATAAATACTTTAATAAATATATAAAAATAATATAAATTCGATAGCCAAGTGATTAAGAACACTAATTATTCTGTAATTTCTCAGTGAGATATAAGCAATTTGATAGAAATCTGCTTAACGCTAATATAAATTTCATAAATTGTCGTTGATCCATTACATTTAATTTCATTGCATTTTTTTTGAGGAATGTAAAAGTATAAACCTCGTAACGTATAATAACTCGTGTAGATTTGTTCTTTATAAAATTACGTATACCTTTTTTCTAACAAAATTATAGGTGGGGGATGCAGTTGCATTTATTTGTACCATCAAAACATAATATATTGTTTATGCAATGAATTATTTTAAAAACATCGTAATAAAAATTACAAATGGAGATCGATCACTGTTACGAATTAATTATATCATACAATAATAATGTAAAATAAACCCACACCGGAAAATAATAATATTAATAATAATACATTTTCAGAAAGTATTATAGATATAGACGTGCAATTATCAAGTACGTTTCGTGAAATGTTAAAATAAAACACTCTAGGAATGTCTAAGAAGATTCCCGCATATTGTTGGAAATTAACAGATAAACGGAAAGATTTTTTATATAGGCGTTAGTAGTATAAAAAATGTAATTAGATGATTACGAGGTATGGATCAGGTGTTCAAGGTTTGTAGAGTGCTCTCGGCAACCGCACGTGTCGTTTGTCATGTCTAGAGTTCTAAAAAAATTCAACGTGAGACTTCTTACCACAACGGAACGTTATGGTCAAAATTTCGTGGGTTTTTATTATAAAGTTACATTTTTCTAGCTTCAAAGTACTTTTGAAAATGAAATTTTTAGCATATAAAGAAGTCGTCACAGAGGATCCAACGAATACAAGGGTAGAGGGGTCAAAAATTCTTTCCAAACTATTCATTTTTTTCCAAAAGTAAAAAATCACCAAGCACACTAAAACACATGAAACCAATTTTAAAGTCAATAATAAAGTAAGCATCCTATATGGCCGCCAAATTCAATATATATCGATGACAAGAGTGCCAACCTGACAAAAAAATGTGACAAAATTACAAGACTCCAAAAACTACAAGGTAGTTGTAGCAATACAAAATATATTTTCAGCCGATACTATGCGGTTTGATCCGCCGTAACTGTTTTAATGTTTTGTTTTTTCAAATATTTCCTTATCGGTAGGGTACTTAGTAGTTCCAGCAATACAAAAACATTTTTTTCCAGGGGGGGAGGGGGGATTTTAGGAAGACGAAATTAGATAACATGTTAATAATTCTCACCGTATAGGATAATATTTCTGGGTCAATTATTGAGAGACGAGATTTATCAATAATTTTAGGAAGATTTGAATCAATCCGTAGATCGTTATTCGACATCTTGTCACCATTTTCATTGTTTTAAACCGTCTACATCATTTACAAAGCTTCGTAATAACATAAAAAAATAATTCGAGTGTCTAAATATAGAGCTAACATATCACATCGATATATTTTTGTCAACTAAAAGCAGTGGGATTAAGAATAAAGCATCAAAATAGAGCTTTTCTCGCTACTCTATATACATGGATATTTTTTCGTATGACATTAACTGTATCATAATATAATTTGTAAATAATTCAGATGTAACAACTCCCGCGGGAATTATTATATCGTATATTTTAAAAATAAGTTATACATAAATATAGATGGATTGTACTATATAACATTCATAAATATGGGAGGAGATAATAAACATTTGGAAGCAATTAATAAGATTTGGCATAGTCGGACTAATTTACGTCAAACTTTGATACATATATATATAACCGTAACGTATTTACATATAAAATATAACTATATACAGTGAAACCGCAGTTTTACGTGCCGCAAATTCACGTTTTTTTGCTAATTGCGTTCAATTTCTACAATCCCATTTTATTTTAGTACATTTAGTACTAACTTTTACGTTTTTTATATCCCGCAATTTATGTTTGAAAAATTTAAATTTCAAATCAATTTATAAACATTTGCGTGATTATCTAAATAAAAAATAATTTTCAATATTTTTTTCTAACCTCGAATCTACGTTTCCCCTTTAAAACGTAACAAGGTTTCACTGTATATGCTTTGTTACAATATAATTAATAAAATTTCACATCATAACTATGAAAAAAACACTTTTTACGATATAATTATAATAAAAAAAAACAATATATTTTGAACAGTGATCATTGAACAGGAATGCACTGGTGTATACAAACTCGTAAAAATAATTAGATTACAGTCTCACAAAGAGTGCAGCGATCGATTAACATATATTATTAAAATAATTTTTATGATGAGATTCAGATTTGTAGAAACATAAATAATTAAATGATTAGCGGATACGGATTGCGTTATATTAATAAATAATATTTTTTATCGATAAACAATAACATATTCAAACATCATGGCAGGTCCAACTCCGGATAAAATATGAAAATTCAAAATAATAATATAATAAAAAAAAATCTAGAAGATGTAAATAAATTTTCTTAACACTACATTTAATAAGTATATATAAAACCGAGTAAAAATAGATAAAAACTTACGCGCTACGTAGAAAAACAAATCGCAATATGTAATATATTACATAATACTATATATATAGTCTACGAATATTAATGATAAACAGTCGAAAAAAATTAAAATACGTATTTACTCTATTCATAAATTAATCTATCGAGAGTTGTGTTATTTATTACATCCATTGCTAGAACAACTTGGTCGTTTAGTGCACGTATTTCATATGCACCGTTCATAAATGCACATTGTATGTTTTTCGCATCGGAAAAAATCATTCTTAAGTCACAGCCATCAATTGATTTGATAAGATCGTCGGAAGCCCGTCTGCGAATATAAAAATAATACGTGGCGACATAATCGATGGGGATCACGATTAATTATGTACGACGCTGCCGGATGAATACTTGCGCTCGCCGAGCGTATTACTTCGGATTTTTTTATTTTTGCCGTCGTAATCGGGGTCGATGAAAAAGGATTTCTTCATAGCGCTTTCGGGGCTGTACGATGTGTTGCCTTTGAAATTTCTCATTTTGCGAAACGTCGCTATGTATTTACCAATCATCATCTGCTTTGACGTGTTTTTCATACGTCCGAAAGCTTTATTAAAAAACGACTGATTATCGTTGGTCACCTCATTTTTTAACAATGTACGGTTATTACTTTTTCCCGTGTATACTTCGATCATACTGTTTTCTTTATCGTTTTCTACGAGTTTCGAGACGTTTCTCTTCACGTTAACTCGGTCGGTTGAGAATAATTCCGGAACCATTTTCATATGTGACCATTCGGCGTTTATCATAGATTTATCGGACGAATCGCTGAGCGATTTATTTTCGAATTTTTTCTTATTGCGTACTCTTCTATGCTTAGGCACTCCTTCTCCGTTATTAATTTCGTCCTTAAATTAAAAATTGATTAACATCAAATCAAAATAAAGAGTTTTTTATAATATTTACTAACCATAAGTTGCTTGGAAATTGAATCCGTGCGTAATCGTAACAACGACGTATCTAAAACCGCACAATCGACTTGAAGCAGTGTTAAAAATTCGCTCGACATCGACTCTGATAATTAAATAATATATTTAAAAGATACTTAATAAAAATATTACGCTATTTAAATAATAATATTTACCGTTATAAGACGGCGGAGGAAGAACGAGAGCCATTTTCGGCGGAAGAGTATAATTGTGGATCTTCGGTGGCAGCAACAACCGTTCTTTGCCTATAGCGACGAGATAGAATGTATCGGGGCGACGTTGTAACGCCACCTCGATTATGTGCGACCATTTATCTTCCTCGGACACCTCCACGTCTTTATTCTGTTTGCTTCGAATTGCATTTTGAAAAATAGGCTCGCGCGATTGAATATTTTCAGAGCCGATATTTTGAATCTCTGCAAAAGTACAATCGGTCAAATAAACACCAAAATATTCATATTAAAAAAAAAATATATAAAAATTTACCGTCAATAATTTTCGGTAGATTATTAATATTGTCGTACGATATTGCGTTACTCGGGCGGTACAATTTTTCGTCGGAATGCGGAGCGTCGTCAATCGTTTTATCTGATTATGAAAAATTTTGTTGAAAATCACAATTATAAATTAATGATAATTAAAGTATATAGACGAAACGTACCGGCTGAATTGTCGACGAACAATTTATCCAATGAATCGTGCGACGCGTCTAATGATAGATTGGCATAATCGGCTCCGTTAATCCATCTATGCAGCTCGTCTGCTAGTCTTGCGCTTTCTGTACTGTTCACGTTCGGTGAACACGATATATGTGAGCCGTTGCTTGAAAATTCTTCGCCTATAATATAAAAAAATATATTTATTTCAATTACATATGTAAAATTATTTTAATTTAGATGAAAATATTACCACTTTTACTGTAGGGCACGTTATCTAAATTGATATTAGATTCCGGAATCCATAGTAGACTTCTTGTATGACGTGGGGCAGCGTTAAGCCTAGCCAGACTTGGAGATTCACCCCTCAGCCAGTACGTTCTATATTAGAGTTAAAATGGAATTAAAAACATGATGAGTAATACAGTTTTTTTACGTCAACTACTTTTACAAACATTACATACAACTTTTTATAATAGTTGAATACAGTGGAACCCGTTTTTTACATTTTTGAAGGAACTGATAAAAAACTTAATTTTTAAAAGGGTCAATTTGATTTGCAAAAAGTTGTATTTGATTTGTAAAAAGTTGTATTTGATTTGTCAAAAGTTGTATTTGATTTGCAAAAGGTTGTATTTGACGTAAAAAAACTGTACAAGGATATTGCTTATGAATATTAAAGACATAAATAATGCGACAACAGCGGAAAAAGTACAAATAAGGTTATATAGTAGCCCAGGAGTTGCTGAATGAAGTCAACGACAATCTAGAACTACTTGAATGGGTCATAGCCGGGACCTTTCATAGAAAATGTGAGGTCCGGCAGAACTAATATTTTAGTTAGTATTAGAAGTCTCTTTAGGACTCAAAACTGTACAAACAAATGTGGCTGTCCTGGAAGAAATAGGGAATGATACAAATGACTTTCTACAATATGTCTCAAAAGGATTCTTCGATACTTTGGACATCTTGCCAGAAGAAACGATAGCCTGGAGAAGCTCATTGTGCTTTAAAATGTACAAGGACGCAGGGGAAAGGGCAGGCTCCACCGTAGTAGTTGCGAGACAAGATGATCCAGATCGCAGAGAATCCTGGTGAGCCAAAATCAAGAAGATTCAGAATAAGAATGGTCGTAATCCTCAGACATGAGACTGCTGACTCAAAAAGAAAATGTGGAAGGTTGAGGTCCAGTTGAAATTTGAGACTGTAAACATAGTTTCCAGCAAACAACTCTCAGTTTTTACCAAAACGTAATGATTGCCTTGAAATTTTTTATGCAAAACGTAAAGATGCCTCATCCTCCGTATTTGCTGAATATCACACCCTGCTACTCTGTTCTATTCTTAATCTGCTTTATGGGTTGCACATTACATTAAAGTGTTGTGTCTAACCCTTAAAATAGAGTAAAAAAGTGCACATTCGTCAGATGATGCTTTAGAAATTAAAACAAGGCAGTGGTGTCACTGTAACAGTTGAAATATATGTAGTATATACGGTGTATACTAATAACCGATCGGGCAATTAAGATATTGGATTGTCAAATATCATACTGAAGAAACGATCTTAAAAGACAAATCCAAGCCAGGGAAACTTTCCGGCCTTGATTACGACCTTTTAAAGGTATTATTGGAGCAGGATCTATACCAATCAACAAGAGATGGCAGAAAAGCTAACATATTACAATTATTTACCGTAATTTGAAGAAATTAGCTAGTCAGCAGGTTAGTACAGTAGAAACTCTCTTAACGAGCACCTCGCATAACGAGCAAAAAAAAGTGAAAAAATTGCTCCCTTAACGAGC